>JABUQX010105143.1:22500-25000 GCA_015478945.1 Trachelipus rathkii | reverse complement strand
TAGTATTTTTGATCTTGCTTTTTGTAAGCTTCTATTGATGATGTAGTGTAAGGTATTGTATAGTTTGGGTTGAACGCTATTTCGGATAAGTTATCTCTTGTTAAGATTTGATGGGAGAGCAGTTCTGGGAGGCCTCTAATGTATAGTTGCAGTGAGGGTGAGCTATTTTATGGAAGTGGAATGCGAGGAGAACCAGTGTATGTAAGAGGGGATGTAAGAGGGATTGGAGGTAGGTTTTCGGTATACAGAAAAGCTGAGGTTGAAAGAGTTGTCCCAAGAGATTAGTGTGTCTAAGAAAGGAAGTGTGGAGTTGTGAGGGTATTCTAATGTATATTGTATGGAAGGATGTATGTTATTAATGTGTTGTAATATGTTGTGAGGGGGGTCTATGTGTCGTGTTTGGTAAGGATACGAAAATTGTCATTCAACATTAGCGGCTGCCAGGTTTGGGAATTTTAGGAGTTCAGGAAGAGAAGGATATGGTAGAGTTTCTGTGAGTTTCCATGATATATTGTTAGAGTAAGGCTGACAAAGGGGAATCCCATGCTGAGTCCGTTTTTTTTGTAGGAAGAAGGAATTTTTGCGAATTGGAAAAAAAAAAAAACTATGTTCTAAAAGAGAAGATGTATTAAGTTTAGTAGAAGTGGAAGAGGATATTGAGAAGGCTGTATGTTGTTATTAATTAAGAATAGATTTGTGCATAGCATATTGAGGTTTGTTGGACTGGGACATAAGTGAATAATGAGGGTGACATTCAAAAACTGGTTAAAAGTTGTGTGGTTGTGCAAGGATTTAAATTTTACGTATTTTTAGTATTGAAGTCTAATGAATTTGGTTATGTGTGTTTTAGAGATAGAGATTTGTAGAAGTTGGTTTTAGTTGTGTTGAAAGCCAGGCTGACAGTTTATAGGTGGGGCAGTTGGTGTTGGAGATGACATTTTCGTATCCTTTACCCACAACATAACCCAAAACATATTACAACACATAATAAACATACACCCTTCCTACAATATTCATTAGAAATAGAAGTACCCTCCCACAAACTCCACACTTCCTTTTTCTAGCACACTAATCTCTTGGCACAACTCTTTCAACCTCAAGCTTTTCTGTATACCAAAAACCTACCTCCAATTTCCCTCTTAATACACTGGTCTCTACGTTATTCCCACTTCCATAAAAAATAGCCACCCTCACCATGCAACTATACATTTTAGAGCCACCTCAGAATCGTGCCTCTCCCATCCAATCTTAACAAAGAGAATTTAATCTTAATCCCGAAAATCGGCTTCTCCAAACTTTACAATGATCCTACCATTACATCATCAATAATAAAGCCTTACAAAAAAAGCATAAGATCAAATACCTATAATAACAGATACCATTCCCCCCCCCAAACGTAACAATCCTCAAAACACCCTCCTACCCCTTCCCATCCTCTTCTAAAAAAAATACACCAAAACCTTAAAAAAATACATACCCCAAAACATCACACTCACTTCCATCCAATGCTCTCCACTTAAAAAAAAAACTCTTCCATCCACCAAACCCCCCCCCCCCGAACCTCTACAATGTATATTTACACCATACCTTGCAAACTCATCCTTGCACAAAAACATACATAAGGCGAAAAAAAACCAAAACAACTCTTCAACCCAGTAAATGAAAAAGTCAACACTCAGATGATCTAGAAAAAGACACTCAAAATTCATCACTAACCACACACAGATCACAATTCAACCACTCTATCAACATCAATTGCATCGCCAAAATCTAAATCAACATCTCCAACCATTTCAAAAAAAAAGAAAAATTATTGAAACCTCTTATTGCATACACAATTCAATAATTTCAATAATATTGAAGTTGAAACAAAAATTAGACTATTTGGCCAACACGAAAGCTTTTTTTAAAAATTTCATTCTCCAACCATCAAAAAAAAAATTGAACAACTATATTATGGAAAGACATTCCTCAAAATTAGAACCCCCTCATCTAATGTTCTTTCTCTCCCCCCCGCCTCCCCCTCCCACTATATCCTTTACAATTTAAGTATTAGGCTATATCGTACCCCAATACAGAAACAAGCTCATTCGGCTGCCTCAGTTTGTTTTCAATACACATAATATAAAATCCAACGGACAAATATTTTCAACCACTTAACTACCCATGTCATTGCTCATGAAAAATAAAAATTCAGCACCAGATTCTTCGAAATATTTTTGTTCAGTCATATTCCAGAGTTGGTGTTTTAAACATAGAGGCAGCCGAATGAGGCTTCTTGATATGAAGCGAAAGACTTTTGCAATTTGTTTTAAATAATACCATTAACTCATGGAATATAGAAACATTTTAACATTGTTTTAACTTTAATTATGTTTCAAGTGTATTAATAAATTCATTTTAAAATTATAGTTTTTGCTTTATGCCCAAAGGTTTCGCAACTCAATAATACAAATACTGTCAGAGTAGAATATCTTTTATATATATAATATATATATAT
>JABUQX010105143.1:10000-12500 GCA_015478945.1 Trachelipus rathkii | reverse complement strand
TAATACGTGAATTCAGAATAACTTTGCCCATTCAATGGATTTGTATGTTGAACGGCGCCATAGTCTCGCAGTTCCAGCAGTCGATAATCTGGCAACCCTTGTTGCTATTTTTGTTTTTAATCTAAATTATTTAGTTTTATAAATAGAGTATCCGCACAGGGAAAATATGCACTGGTATACTTATATACACGACAGACATACATCAACAACATACGTTTGAATGATACATAGACAAAATTTCCTTCTGTGTACATATACAAAAAAGACTGTGCGCAGATTTACGTGCGCAGCCCCACACTTAATCTCATACATGAAACAGAATACTAAAAATTATATGTATGTAATCTAATCTGCAAAATCGACATTTACATGCATACACACTTATACCCGCGGGATTTCCTATATACATAGAGATGAACCGAAGTTTTGATTTATTTTAAGGCAATTTTTAAATATATTGGAACGCTTGCATCTCCGACCCCGAAAAGTTAGTAAGAGAGAAAGTTAATTTTTGATTTTTTGATTGATATTTTTGATGAGTTGGGAGTGGGTATTTATTAAGCTGTTCAAGAGAAAATCAATTTTAATTTCACTGGGAAATATTAAAATTTTTGGTAGAAATGATGCAGAGAGATTCTATGAGTTTTCGGAGGGTTGGGTTAGAGGTTTGATGTATGGGGGTCATATTATTAATGTGTATTTTATGATTAAGTGAAGCACGGTGGGATGTGAGCGAGGAATTTCTATTGTCATCGATTAAGTCTTCTTTGTGTTGTTTTTGTCTTCTGTCAAAGTCATTCGTTTCGCCTATGTACAGTCTATTGCAGTCGTGGCAAGGTATTGAGTAAATGCATTGGATAGGGTTGGGTGCTGGTTTAGGAGGGTGAAGATGTTTTTTGAGTGAAATGGCATTAGAAGGAGTAAGGACAATATGTTTGGGTAAATGTTGTTTTATGTTGTGAAAGTTGGTGGTGGGTATAGGTAAATAAGATTTTTTTTACGGTGTTGTCAATAGTGGTGGTGTTGTGGTTATAATATTTGTTTTTGGCTTTGTGATAAGATTTGTTTATAATGTGAGTAGGGTATTGTAGTTTTTGGAAGGTGTTTCGTATAAAGTTTGTTTCATTGGTAAGGTGTTGGGGGGAGCAGAGTCGAAAGGCTCTGAGGTAGAGAGAGGTGAGAGTGGCTATTTTTATTGTGTTGGAGTGGGTGGAGAACCAATGAATGTAGGAAGAAGTGGCGGTGGGTTTTCTGTATATGGAGAAGTTAAGATATAGTGAATTGTGCCAGGAGATAAGGGTGTCGAGGTAGGGAAGGGTGGAATTTTTAGGATGTTCTAAAGTGTATTTTATGGAAGGGTGTAAATTATTGAGGTGCTGTAAGATATGGTTGGGGTCTTTGTTTCGAGGGAGGGCTATGAAAATATCGTCTACGTATCTTAGCCAGGTGGTGTTGTGTAAGAGAGGATGTGGAAGAATTAGAGAGTGTTCTGTAAGCTCCATATAAATGTTGCTGAGTATGGGTGAAAGGGGGAACCCATACTCAGTCCTTGTTTTTGTAAGAAATAGGAGTCATGGAATTGAAAATAGCTGTGTTTGAGAGTGAGAGTTATGAGTTCTTTTAGGAAGGGAAAAGGATAAGTGAGAGTGATATTATGAGTGGTGATATATGTCTGTAGCATGTTAAGAGTGATATCAATAGGGACGGAGGTGAAAAGAGAACAAACGTCAAAGCTATAGAAATTGTGTGTGCATGTGTTGAGGTGTTGTGCTTTTTGTATGAAATCGGTAGTTTTTTAGGTGTGTGGGAGAAATGTTGTTTATAAGAGGTTTAAGTTGGGTGGCGATCCAGGCTGAAAGTTTGTAAGTGGGGCAGTTTATATTGAAGATGATGGGGCGTAGGGGGTTGTTTTGTTTATGAGTTTTGGGAATACCGTAAAATTGTGCTAAATTGTTCATGTATGATTTTAGGTTTGTATGCAGGAGAGGATGGTCTTTACAGATAGATTTTAATTCTTTGTTGAAATCTAGTTGAGATTTTACTAAAGGATTAGTGTTAAGTTTGGTATATGTTGTGGTATCGGAAAGTAAGTTTTGGCATAAGTTGATGGTCTCCGGCAACATTAAAAAATTACAATTAAATTTCATTAAGAGGTGCCTAAACAACTTGGTAATACCAAAAACGCTATGCCCTCCCCAAATCAAAAACTTAAAAAATAGTCCATTCAACGAATTAAAAAAGAATCTACTAGTCAACAAAATTAAAGATATCAAACAAGAAATAAAAACAACATTTAGAATTTGCAACAAAGCTTTCAGAGACCTACTGACTACAATTCAACAACAATTTTCTCATCCCTACGAAATCATCAACAATCTACTAGAGGCAGCTCATTCTCATAGGGATTTGCTCATCAATGAAAAAAATAACGTTCTCAACAGAAAATTCGACAACATCTTTAAAACCAGTCTTTGGTATGTATCTTCCGACCCCAAAAACA
>JABUQX010105143.1:0-5000 GCA_015478945.1 Trachelipus rathkii | reverse complement strand
TTTGCAATACTATTTTATTTAAGCTAGGCTAAGAATAGCGTGAGGCTTTTTTGATTTTGAGTTCGATTTTTTTGTAAGAAAGTCATTTCTTTTACACATTATTTTGCTTCACTAATTTTATTAAAGGAAAATTCTTTCAAATTTTGTGTACTAATTTTAAATATTTAGTATAATAATAATAATAATAATAATAATAATAATAATAATAATAATAATAATAATAATAATAATAATAATAATAATAATAATAATAATAATAATAATAATAATAATAATAATAATAATAATAAAAATAATAATAATAATAATAATAATGATAATAATGTCACAGTGTCTAAAGCTGACATCATGTAACTCGAGAACGGCAGCAACTACAGTAAAACAAAATATATATTTGGTATCAGCGGAAAATTTTTAAAGAGGGGTTTTAATTATTAATTTTTTTTTGCATTTATTCGTCGAAAATATTTATAAAAAAATTTATTTTTCCCCATTTAGGGCTCGACCGACAGGGGACAGAGGGGACAGGGTCCCGTCGTTCATCGAGGCCGAGAGACCCCGACTCCTGCCATCTTTGAGGTTCACCCTATGGTATTCCTTTAATTAAAAAAAGAATAATTTTACTTCCCTTTACACTTTGGTATTACTTTAACTAAAGGAATACCATAGGGTAAACAAAAATGGCAGAGTCAGGGGTCTCTCGGACTTTCCCGGTGGACGTCGCTCAAACACATAAATAGGAAAATAAAATTTTTAAAAAATATTTCCGACGAATAAATACAAAAAAAAAAAAAAAAAACCATCCTAATATTTCCCGCTGATTCCAAATATATAATTTGTTTTACTGTAGGTGCTGCCTTTCTCCAGTTACATGATGTCAGCTTTAGACACTGACATATATATATATATATATATATATATATATATATATATATATATATATATATATATATATATTTTTTTTTTTTTTTAAAATCACAAATATATATATATATATAATTATAATATATATATATATATATAATATATATATATATATATATATATATATATATATAAAGAACATATTTTAAAATAATTTTGCTTCCAGGTACGTTAGTTATAAATGTTGGAACGAGTTATGCATCTCTAGCAACATTTTGGTACGTTTTATGTTCAAGTACTTTTTATTGCTTATAGCAATCTGGGGAAGTGCCTATATGTATATGTATATGTATGTAATATGTATATATATATAATATATATACTTATGTATATATATATATATATATAATATATATATAATATATGTAATATCCATTCTTCTTACATATGGACAAATCAGTATGTGTGTATGTTTGCGGGTAATAATAATAATAATAATATAATAATAATAATATATATATATAATAATATATATATAATAATAATAATAACTATATATATATATTTCATATCTAATAATAATATATATATATGTATGTATAATAATACATATATGTTATATATATATATATATATATATATAATAATAATAATATATATATATAATAATAATAATAATAATAATATGTATATATACATATATTTATATATATATATATATAATATATATAATATATGTATATATATGTTATATGTATGAGTAATATATGGCAATAATATACATATATATAACTAATATATATATATATATATATATATATATATATATATATATATATATATATATATATATATATATATATATATATATATATATATATATATATATATATATATATATATATATATATATATATATGCTCTCCTATTTTAATTGTTTTTAATTATTATGGTTTTAATGTTTGAAGAATTAGATGCATCCTTATTTCAGTTATGTTAGATAGTCATAGTTAGTTTTTAGGATTGTGCAATACGTAGTTTAGTTTAGATAGTACTGGGTCATATTTTTTCTTCGTCTTTTTTTTAACTTGAATTTTTTGTTTCTTTTTTTTTTTAAACAGGTTTTAGCATAGCACTTACCTATTTGGTTAAATATTATTTTAATTTATAGACATTTAGTTTTATGTTGAATAATAGTAATTTTTTTTCGTTCGTAAATTTATGAGGGTGTGAGATTGCATGAGTGTTTTAAGCTTTCTAGATTTTTCATAGTTTACATATTTATTGTAAATACGGTTTAACGTTTAACATTTACGGTTTAAATTTATGATTTGCTGCAGTGTGTGAACAATTTTCACATGATTCTTCCTTTGGGTTTTGTCTGTTTGTTTGTATGTTGTTCTTTTTTGTTGTTGTGGTTGTGTGCGTGTGTGTTGGCCGATTTACAGGCGCTGGCTTTCTATAGACTTTACCAACATCAAGTGGTTTATACCTTAACTCTTTCATCCGTGGAATTCCATAGCAACTTTCTAACTCTAACGCTATTTTATCTTGTCTGAGACCCAGATGGCTAAAATTCATCCTCTAACTCGTTTAACATGTCCAACTATAACTTATTTCATAATTTCCGTCTGAAGGGTGGAGTATGTGCATATGTAAGAATAAACACTCCTGCAACATGTCTCGAGAATCTCGAATCTCCTAACCGATGTTCTGTGACTTAAAATCCTTCTTCCTTCTACTACAATAATCTTATGCTTCTGCTACTGTTCTCCTAATAGAACAGATTTTCACTCCTTTTTTGAATATCTTACTGCTCCTCACGAGACTGTTATATCTCCTCATCCAAATACTGAGGTCATCTATTTAGGGGATTTCAATGTACACCACACTGAATGGTTGGGGTCCTCTCATACTGATTTAGGTTGGGAGGAGGCCGAATCATTTAGCATTCTCAACGATCTGGAGTAACTAATTAAAGAACCCACACACATTTCGAACCGTCCCAATCAATTCTTGAACACACTTGACCTATGTTTCACCACTAGTCCTTCTCTCTATAAATACACCACCTTCGCTCCTATTGGTAAATCTGACTACAACCTTATATCTCTTAATTTTAAAACTATCTCTCCAACAGCTCCATCCTGCCCTATGCGTTTTTCCTGGAACATCTACGCTAACCATAATTGGAAGGACTGCTTTGACTCTGGTGACGCTTCGGTTTCTGCCGAAAAGGTGCGATCTGTAATCGTTGATGGGATGAGCAAGTTCATTCCTTCTTCGACTAAATCTTTCTCTCCTCGTAATTCATGGTTCGATCGTGCTTGTTCTCTGGCCATTCAGGCTAGAGACAGTGTGTATCGGGAGTGGAAAAATTCTCGTTCTCCTATCACTCTTGCTAAATTTCATTAGACTAGAAATCGTTGCAAGTATACTCTTCGACGAGCAAAGCGGGCTTTCATCAAACGAAAGTGCGCTAACCTTCTTGTTTCTCCTACTGACAAATCTTTTTGGCCTCTTGCCAAAAATATCTCTAACAACTTCTATAAATCTGCTTTTCCTCCCCTTATTCGATTTATTTCCTCTTCCTCCTCATTCTCCTCTCAGGTGTCCTATGCCTTTTCTTGTGATTACATTTGATCGGATGTATAGGCTCCTGAAATGTATGAACGTTAGAAAGGTTTGTGACCCGGATGGCATTCCTCCCCGAGCTTTGAGGGAGTGTGCCTCCGTGCTGGCCTTCCCCTCGTTCAACAATATTGTCTCTGTCTCAATACTAACAATTTCCCTCAGTGTTGGAAGCACGCACGTGTTCAACCTATTCCGAAAAAAGGAAGCCGCTCTGATCCTTCTAACTATCGCCCTATAGCTCTCACCTGTATTCTATTTAAGATCTTTGAAATCCTTCTCAACTCTCATTTCTTAGATCATCTGGAATCTCATTCACTTCTTTCCGATCGCCAGTATGGCTTCCGACGCTCGAGTTCTACTAGAGATATTCTTTCCTATCTTACTGATTTATGGTTTTCCGCCATTAGGAACTACGGGGAGACTTGAGTGGTGGCGCTTGACATATCCAAAGCATTTGACCGGGTATGGCACGCGTCACTGCTCTCCAAGCTCCCCTCCTTTGGGTTTCCTCCTTCTCTTTGCTTACTTAAGTTTACTTTTCTTTAAAATCGCTCAATATCGGCTGTTGTTGGTGGGGCGACTTCTTCTTCTTTTTCTGTCAATAGTGGTGTTCCTCAGAGTTCTGTATTATCTCCTTCTTTATTCTTAATTTTCTTTAATGATCTTCTCACCTGCACATCTAACTCTATCCACTCATATACCGATGACTCGACCCTTCATTTTTCAATTCATTTCAATTCTGCTCCCTCTTTTACTTCTAGAATTGCCTCTCGTCTTAATCTTTCCGATTCTATTCTAGCTGATCTGGATATAATTTCCTGGTGGGGTTGTCTCAACCTTGTGAAATTCAATTCTTTAAAAGCCCAACTTCTAAAATATCCCTCTCTAAGACAAATTCTAACTTTCCTATCTCTTTCGACGGTTCTCTCGTCTCTCCTGTTGACAATATAAACATGCTTGGCTTTAACATAAACAAAAAATATGCCTTGGAAACCTCACATCACAACGGTTGCTAGGGCGGCCTCAAAGAAACTGGGAGTTCTGTTTAGACAGCGAGACTTTTTTTCTCCTCTCAGTTACTCCAGCTATACAAAGGCCTCATCCGTCCGTGTGTGGAGTACTCTTTTATCAGGGGCTCTGGTTTCAACTGGCTTTTGGATAGGGTCGAATCAAAGGCCAAAAGGCTTATAAACTGTTCTGTACTTTCCACTTCATTTGACACTCTATTTTTGCGTCGCGATGTTGGTGCTTTATCTCTTTTCTATAGGTACCGCAGAGGCAGGTGTTCGAAGAAACTTATTACTCGCATACCACAACCTTTACGTCGCCCTCGTTGCACAAGGGGTGCTGTATCTGCACATGGGTTATGTGTTGATATTGGTAACTCCAGGCTAGCTCGCTGCGGTGCTTCCTTCTTTCCTGTCACCTCTGTTATGTGGAATTCTCTTCCATCTTCTGTGTTTCCTGCTGAATTAAACTCCCTTACTTCAAAGCCTGCGTCT
>JABUQX010105142.1:5000-17889 GCA_015478945.1 Trachelipus rathkii | reverse complement strand
AGAATAACATAATTAATAATAATAAAATAATAATAATAATAATAATAATAATAATAATAATAATAATTAATAATTGTAACCTGATTTCAACCTATACCTTCGTCCGTAACTATAACCTAAATTGTATGTGCGTTCCTTATCTCAAATGCCGGCCTCTCATATCTTAAAAGATCCTTATTATACTTTTGTATGTGTTTTTAACTAGGTATGTATCAATACCCACACACACACACACACACACCACACCCACACACACACCCACACATACATTATATATATATATATCATATATTTAATATAATATATATATATATATATATATATATATATATATATATATACTATATATATATATATATATATATATATATATATATATATATATTTTTATATATTTATATTATTCCCCTCTTAAATCCTTTTAACTATTCCTTCCTATAGATTACTATGTTAATTTTACTCTAACACTTTTCCGTTTATTATATCGATTCTTAATACAGTTTTCACTGTTCTTTAAACCAAAAGATCCCATATATCAAATTTACAATATTCTTTAGTAATTCCTCGTATTCTAACAATATTCCCTAGTTTAACCGTATCTGATTATCCACACACTTTTTACTTTAACACTGATATATTTTAAACAAACTTTAAACGTTATTTCGTCATTTCTAAACAACAAATCATAAATCTATTCCTACTTTCAGATTTTAACCTATCATAAACATTGCTTTATATTTACTATACATACCAATTATTTGGGAGAATTTATCCTTTATAAAGCTGGAATCACAGCTCGTAACTAAACAGCCCAGTAACAATCCTTATAAAGTTGGAAATCACGATTTGCAATGAATCCTTACAACTCAGATATTACTGTTTACCAGAACTTCTTTTAAGAAAACAATGAGTTTTTCTTTTAGCCTGGATACTTTTCTGCTTCGATAAAAATTGGAAGGTTGATCAAAATAGATGCCATGAGTCACCAGACTCATGACACTACTCACCCCTTCAAGATTGGAAACCCAATCTTTAAAGAAGGGAAAATATCCCATAAAACACACAATAAAAAAAAAACGTTAAAATAAAAACAAGAGTAATAAACTAACCTAGTTTTCCACTAGACGCCCTTCTCTCCTCAGCCCTCCTTTCATACTCCAATACCCTTTTCTGTACATTTGGGAGATCTGGCGCTGACCCTCTTGACCGTGTCATTGGCCGATGTTTAGTCTCCGATCCTTGTTGGGTTCTTCCTTGTCCTTCCGATCTATCAGCCAACATCATTTGTTCAGGATCCTCACCAACTTCCCTTAGTTCCTCATGAATATATCTGGAATTATAAAAAGGAATATTTAAATTACTTGTGACATGATTATTTACCTGTATATCTTCATCATGTACCGGAGTTATACTACCTAGAACCTCCTCTTTCTTCTTCAGTAGCGTCTGAAACGGTTTATACCTATGGCTGTAAGCTAGTTCATTTTGGAAACCTTAACTCCCCTTTCAAAACCCTTGCAAGTCCGGAATTCCGTTATCGAAGTGTGCATCCTCTGGTGCTGAATCGACCCAATCCAAGAGATCACTAGTGTTCTATGGAAAAGATGGCATTAGATCTACCTCTGTTTGTTGTCGCCTAACCTCTCCTAAATTACTCCGTTTGGAGTCCCTGTATCTCTGTTTATGGCTTGGTTTTACCAAATGGCCAAACTGTAAAAAAAGGTCCCATTGTTCTTGGTTTTCTGTCTACCCTTTCTTTTCTTCCTGACTCTTTCTGAGGCATACTATACATGATTTACCTTCACTTTGGTGCTTCCTCTATGTCATTCCTCTTGTTGCATTTCCAGCCCTGTTATTCATTGGTCGTGAATGGACTTCCGCCTTTTTTTCATTTTCAGAATACTGCCTGAGGTAATCTGGTGGGTCTGCCCATGCCTTTGAATAAATATAGTTGAACAGCAAAGTGCAGCTTTGACCCTCAACATCATATGTCATTCCACCAGCTATTACTTTGACAACCGTGAATGGCCCTTCATATCTTTCACCTAGTTTCTTTTCCAAGGACCGATCTGCCGAAATAAACGTCCTTTTGAGCTTAACTCCTACTGCATAGGGGAGCCAGTTTGGATGTCCTTCCTTTCATTTGCTTTGCTCTTCCATAGAGATCGGCAACACCTTTCCCTCCTTGTGTGTTTGAGTTAACGTCAAAAGGAAGATTATTTCGGCAGATCGGTCCTTGGAAAAGAAACTAGGTGAAAGATATGAAGGGCCATTCACGGTTGTCAAAGTAATAGCTGGTGGAATGAGACATATGATGTTGAGGGGCAAGGTAAAACTATGAGGGTCCACTATGCACATTTAAAGGTATGGGCAGACCCACCAGATTACCTCAGGCAGTATTTTGAAAATGAAAAAGGCGAAGTCCATTCACACAATGAATACAGGGCTGAAATGACAACAGAGGATGACATAGAGGAAGCACCAGTAGGTATCATGTATAGTATGCCTTCAGAAAGAGTCAGGAAGAAAAGAAAGGGTAGGACAGAAACCAAGGAAACATGGGACACCTTTTACAGTTGGCCATTGGTAAACCAAGCCATAAAAGAGATACAGGGACTCAAACGGAGTATTTAGGAGAGGTTAAGGCGACACAAACAGAGGTAGATCCTATGCCATCTCCTATAGACACTAGTGATCTCTTGGATTGGGTCGATTCAGCACCAGAGGATGCAACTTCGGATACGGAATTCGACTTGCAAGGGTTTGAAAGGGAGTTAAGGTTTCCAAATGATAGTTACACCATAGGTATAACCGTTTCAGACGCTACTGAAGAAGAAGAGGAGGTTCTAGGTAGTATAACTCCGGTACATGATGAGGCATTATTAGCAGGTAAATTAAATCCATTGTCACAAGTAATTAATCATTCCTTTTTATAATGTCCCAGATCTATTCATGAGGAAACTAAGGGAAGTTGGGTAGGATCCTGAACAAATGATGTTGGCTGATAGATCGGAAGGACAAGGAAGAACCCAACAAGGATCGAGACTAAACATCGGCCGAATGACCCACGGTCAAGAGGGTCAGCGGCAGATCTCCCAAATGTACAGAAAAGGGTATTAGAGTACGAAGGGAGGGCTGAGGAGAGAAGGGCTTCTAGTGGAAACTAGCTCATATTACTAAAATGTTTATATTTATTATTTGAAACGTTTTTTTTTTATTTGTGTTTTATGGATATTTTCCCTTCTTTAAAAAGATTGGGGTTTTCCAATCTTTTGAAGGTGGTAGTAGTGTCAGGAGTCTGGTGACTCATGGCATCTATTTTGTTCAACCTTCCAATTTATTTACGAAGCAGAAAAGTGTTCAGGTTAAAGGAAAAGAAAAGAAAAACTCAGTTGTTTTTCTTTTAAAAGGAAGTTCCTGGTGAACAGATAATATCTTGAGTTGTAAGGATTCATCTGCAAAATCGTGATTTCAACTTTTATAAGGATTTGTTTACTGGGCTGTTATTTATCAGTTTTTCCAAGAGATCTTATAACAGGATAAATTTCCCAAATTAATTGGGTAGTATAGTAAATATAAAGCAATGTTTATGATAGGTTAAAAAATCTGAAAGTAGGAATAGATTTATGAGTTGCTGTTTAGAAATGACGAAAATAACGTTTAAAGTTTGTTTAAAATATATCAGTGTTAAAGATAAAAACAGTTGTGGATTAATTTAGATTACGGTTAAACTAGGAATATTGTTATGAATACGAGCGAATTACTAAAGGATATTTGTAAATTTGCATATATTGGATCTTTTTGGTTTTATAAGGACAGTGAAAATTGCTATCTAAGGATCGATATGAATAAACGGAAAAAGTGTTAGAGTTAAAACTTAACAAGTAAATCTATAGTAAGGAATAGTTAAGGCATTTAAAAGGAGGGAATGTATATATATATATATATACTATATATATATAATATATATATATATATATATATATATATATATATATATACTATATATATATACTATATAATATATATATATATTATATATATACTATATATATATCATTATATGTATGTGTGTGTGTGTGGTGTTGTGTGTACGTGTGTGTGTGGGTATTGATACATACCTAGTTAAAAACACATACAAAAGTATAACAAGGATCTTTTAAGATATGAGAGGCCGGCATTTGAGATAAGGAACGCACATACAATTTAGGTTATAATTGCGAAGACTAAAAATAGGTTTGAAAATTCAGGTTATAGTTTATTATTTATTATTATTATTATATTATTATTATATTATTATTATTAATTTATTATTATTATTATTTATTTATATTATTCTTCATTTATTAATTTATTTTTTATTCCTATAATTATTATTATAATTATTATTATTTTTATTATTTATTTTTATTATTATTATTATTAGTGTTACGTTTCTTCTTTATTTTTATTAGTATATTTGAGAGTACGAATGGTTATGCAAAAGTGAATAGAGAATTTGTTGTTGTAAGAATGCGTTTTATTTAGGTTATAGCAGTGCTGTAACTTATTATTATTATTATTATTATTATTATTATTATTATTATTATTATTATTATTATTATTATTATTATTATTATTATTATTATTATTATTATTATTATTATTATTTCTTATTTATTATTTGTTATTATTATTATTATGTATTATTATTATTTATTATATTATTATTATAATATTTTATTATTATTATGCTATATTATATCTATTATTATTAATTGTTGATGGCGTTGACTAGGTTATTGGCTGTCATTTAAGTTATATTATTTAATACTCATTAGTTAGGAGGCCAATAATTTAATAATTGGGTTATTTCATAATTTCAGGGAGACGAGTTTGGGGCCAGGATCAGACCCGAGTTTTGGAACCAAGTTCAAGGTTGAGTTTAGGACCAAACTTAAAGATCAGATTTTTGATTGGACTCAGACGCAAGGTTGAGTTTAAATAAAGTCACGACTGGATATTAAGGCCAAGGCCGGAATTATTGATCAACTAAGTTGCCAGCCAAATTTGAAGGTCCAGGTTAACCTTAGGTTAGCTACTGAAGGCTAAAAACAGGCTGGCGGAGATTCCGAAGGGGCTTCGAAAAAGGTCACCACAAGGCCGTTTTGTTTAAAATTGGATCATTTTATCAAAGGGAGTAGGGAGCACCGTCCAAAGATCCATTCGGTCTGAAATTACCCGACGTTTTATAAAGGAAGTTATTGGCTCTTTGGGTACCCTTTTGTAAATGGACTTTAACCCGAATTTGTAAATAAATAAACATTAACCCCGGTGGTTATATTTGTTATTGTAATATATTCGTGTCGAAAATAAATTGATACTATAAACATTTAGCTTAGGTTAGTAATAGGTTATTTGTAAATTAAAGTTAAAAACCAGCCATAGGTAGGTAGGAATAATATTGGAAAATAATTAATCCTTCAAATTTATTTATTTATATAAGAAAAAATCAACTATCGTGTCTTTTCAATCCCTTTATCTCTTATTGTCACCGTAACAGGAAAAGTCCTCTGTAAAGGAACGCAACTTTTGCCTCCCATACTTTCCCAAAGGTTGCACAGGTTTTAAGCAGTTTTGAGAGTTGGATCAAAGACGTTTATTCGTCTATAATAATATATATATATATATATATATATATATTATATATATATATATATATATATTATATATTATATTATATATATATATATATTAATATATATATATATATATAGAATTAAAGAATTCTTCCCTCTCAAATTTAACCTTGGAAATAATCCCTAAAAGTGTTTATTCACTTTAATATCTTAATAACAATTTTGTAAGTCAATGAAAAAAAAATGATAAAAAATTGGTGTTTGAATATTAGTGAGGACATGACATCCGCATTTCCCGCATCCGGCATTTTGGCGGGAGCACCGCATTTGCGGAGCATCCGCATCCGCAAGATCTGAATCCGCATCCGCATCCGCGATCCGCATCCTCACCTTAACGCAGATCCGCATCCGCATCCTCTTTTGAAAAATGAGGATGTTGCGGATGTTTTCTACATTTTGATTAAATGCATATAAAATAAATATTATTCTGGCATCTTTATCATGGGAGTTTATGGGAATAATTGTAATTTTTGAATTTCGATTTCTTTAATATATATATATATATATATATATATTATATATATATTATATATATTATATATAATAATATATATATATATATATTATATATATATATTGATATATATATATATATTATATATATATATATATATATGATATATAATATCTTCTGACGAGCAAAGAGGGCTTTCATCAAACTAAAGTGCGCTAACCTTCTTGGTTCTCCTCTACTGACAAATCTTTCTGGGCCTCTTACCAAAAAACATCTCTAAACGTTCTGTAAAATCATCCTTTCTCCTGGTTATTCGATCTGATTGGTTTCTGTTGCTAACTCTCTAAACTGAAAAGGCCAATCTCTTCGGCCTTCCTATTTTTCCTTTACTCAACCCCTGAAAATACGATTCTTGGCATTTCCTCCTTCCTCCTCCTCCTTCTCCCCCTCCTTCTTCCTCTCAGGTGTCCTATGTCTTTGCCTGAAATTACATTTGATCGGGTGCATGGGGCTTCTGAGATCTATGAACGTTAGGAAGGCGGGGATGGCTCGAATGGCATTCCTCCCCAAGTTTTGAGGAAATGTACTTCCGTGCTACCCCACCCCTCGTTCAAAACGTATATTCTCTCTATGTCTCAATAGTAATACTTTCCCTCAGTGTTGGAACACGCACAATGTCCAACGTATTCCGAAAAAAAGGAAGCCGCTTCTGATCCTTCTAACTATCACACCTATAGCTGCTTCACTTGTTATTCATCTAGAATCTTTTGAAAACCCTTTCTTAACTCTCACTTCTTAGGAAATCTGGAATCTCAGTTCGTCTTCTTTCCCCCGATCGTCAGTACGGCTTTCGTTCGCTTCAATCTACTGGCGATCTACTTTCCTATTTAAACCAATTTATGGTTTTCCGCTCTTAGGAACTACAGGGAGACTTTGCGTTGGTGGCGCTTGATATTTCCAAAGCATTTGACCTGGTATGGCACGCGTCACTTGCTCTCCAAAAGGCTCCCTTCCTTTGGGGTTTCCTCCTTCTCTTTTGTTTACTTTTGTCTAGCTTTCTCTCAAATCGCTCAACTGGAGGGCGACTTTCTTCTTCTTCTTTTTCTGTCAATAGTTGGTGTCCTCAGGGTTCGGTCTTATCTCCTACTTTATTTCTTACTTTTCATAATGATCTTCTCACCTGCACATCTTAATCTATCCACTCATATGCCTATGACTCGACCCTTCACTCTTCAACTTCATTACAATTCTGTTACTTCTCGTTACTTTCTAGAATGCCTCTTGTCTTAACCTTGTTCCGATTCTATTCTCCGCTGATCTGGATAGAATTTTCGCGATTGGGGTCGTCTCAATCTTGTTGAAAATTCAATCTTTTTAAAAACTCAAAACTTCTACAAATTCTCCCTCTCTCTAAAAAACACCTTCGTTAACTTTCATATATTCTTTTCGGACGGTTCTCTCGTCGTCCTCCTGTTGACAATTATTAAACATCCTTGGCGCTTCACACCTAACGAAAAAATTGGTCTTGGAAAGCCTCACATTCACAATGGTTGCTAGGGCGGCCTCAAAAGAAACTGGGAGTTCTTGGTTAAGTACTTGCGAGAACTTTTTTTCTCTTCTAGGTTACTCCAGCTATACAAGAGTTCTCATCCGCCCCTTGTTTGGAGTACGTTGTTCTTCATATTTCTGGTGGGGCTCTGGGTTTCACCCAGCTTTCTTGGATAGGTCGGCAGTCAAAAGGCCAAAAGGCTTATAAAACAACTTGGGGAATCACTGGACCCTCTATCTTTGCGGCTCGATGTTGGTACTTTATCTCTTGTCTATAGGTACCGCCGCAGCGGCAGGTGTCGAGGGAACTTACCACTCGCGTACCACCACCTTTACAAACGCCCTCGTAGCACTAGGGGAGCTGTGTTCTGCGCACGAGTTTTGTGTAGATATTGGTAAACTCCAGGCTAGTTCGCTGCGGTGCTTAATTTCTTTCCTGCCACCTCCTGTTCTGTGGAAACTTCCTTCCATCTTTCTGGTGTTTCCGCTTGAAATTTTAATCTCCCTCCACTTTAAAGGCCTGGTCTGTTACTCACTTTCTGCCGTTAATTTGCGGCTGCAGGCGGATTGGAAATTTTGGAGTGCAGCAACCCCCTCCCTGGGATTAGGGCTCTTGCGCCGTGAAGTCTGGTGGTTCTGACAGCTGAAATATATATATATTATATATATATATATATATATATTATTATAGTCATTTATATATATATATATATATACACATATATATAACATACATGTACATAAAACCACGTAGGGATAATACGATATTATATATATATAAATATTATTTTATTATATTTATAATAATCATAATTAATGTACATGAAATAATATATAAAAATAAATAAAATATAACTATATTAATAAGTAAAAAAAATAATAAATTTTTTAATGTCAAAACACAAAGATATAATGTAACCAAACATCCGCATCACAAGTCTTCATTCTAACGTGCAAATCCGTGCATAACAAACTCTATTTCTACTTTTAAGAAATCACTCATGCAACCGCTATCCGTGTGCATCCTGCATATCCAATGCATCACGCAAATAACACATAATTTAATGTGGACATTAACCACAGAGTTCACAGCACTTAAGTTAACGCATTTGAAACTTTATTAATAATTTTATTATAATTAATTAAAATTTTTTAAAAAAAATTTGACCACAACAACACGAAACTTTAATGATGCTTTGACTCTACAATTCTATTTTTACATTCTCACTATTTGATACACACATATACTACAACATATACACATATACACACACACATATATACCCTAATATAGTACAATACATATATTCGAACTTCTTTATCAATAACTTAAAATAATAATAATACTAACTACTCATCTACTATCGAAACTACTCAACTACATACCTCAATAAACATCATATATAACACACACAACACACACACACACACAAACACACCTAAACACAGGATTAACTATTAACTTACTACAATACATACTAAATAAACACACTCATCAACTAAAAAATGATACAATTAAAAATACTTTTATTGTGTTACTTATAAAAATAGACATAATATAACAATACTATAACAATAAAATTATTAACAATAAAACAATTGTGTTCCACAAAATAAACGTGCACACTCATATACATACTAATTCCACTTGGCACACATTATTTACTCTAATTCTTCTCTGAATCCTATTTAATATCACAACTAAAAAATGATTTTCCACACGTGCAATCAATTATTATCTCCTAATTGCATTATCATTTAAATAATTCACAACTCTAATCAACATCAATACATCACATACATACTATTAACAAATATATTATATAAAACATATATATATAAATAAATCATATATATAAAATAAAACACGATACATATATAACCATCACATATATAATATAAAATACTATAAATTATTATACAATATAAATAAATATATAAATTTGAGTATATAATAAAATAATCTAAATATTTACTTTACTTAGAATATATGAATAAAAATAAGGTAATATTAAATATTACAGAAACTATCATAGAGGCTAAAAGAAATAAAATGATAATAACATAAACCATAAATAATATATATAGAAATAATAAATAGTATATATAAATATTAAATAAATATAAATATAATAAAATTAATATATAAAATCACTCACTATATTTGTAAATATATAATATAAAGCATACAGTATATATTATATGATAATAATATATATATAATGCATAGTAAATTAAATAACTAATAATACATAGGACTACCCCTATTATAGACCTCACTATATATATACATCCATAGCTATAATCTCACTACAGAATATTACGAAGATATATTAATATCTAACGCTATACATTAATATATATATGACTGAATTAAATAATAATATAATATAAAAAATATATAACTATAAAAATTATATATCGCTTAAAAAAAAATATTAAACAATTATTATATAAATATAAACTATACTAAATAATGTATATAAATTATAAATTAATAAATAACATAATAATCAACTATATTAATCATTGTATAGAGCAATTTTGTAATATTATAATAAAATATCAAAAAAGATCCTATAAACCTAGCTCAACCCCATAATGCGTATCTAGTATGACAACCAAAACAATCACCTTATAGAATATAACTCACAAACACCCTACGCATATTATTCCATATAAAACGAACTAGTAACTCCATCTCTATATAAAATTAGTACTCATAAAAATAATACTTACCATCCACTACAATAAATAAATATCATATATAAAAGTAATTACACCCCTATCAAAGTCCAAATCATACTAAATTATAAATACTCAAATACTATATCTAATATAAATTAAATCCCATATATATTACCGAATCTACCATTAAATATACTATAAGATAGTAAATACTTAGAATACAAAGCTAAATATACCTTATACCCCAATAGCAAAAGGTAAATACCATTAGTATAACATAACCAGAAACTAATATAAATAAAAATAATAAATAACTATAAATATCAATTAGAGATACTCAAAGATACAAAGTAATAATAAAACTTTTAAATATATTATATATATATATTCATAACTGATTGATTTGATATAGATAATTAAATATATTAATAATGAATAAAAATAATGATAATTATTAATTAAAATAGCAAGCGTATATAATAAAACTACTACCAAATATATAAAATTAAAAAAAGAAAAAAAAGTATATTATATAAAAAAATATATACATAATATATAAATAGAATATAATTAATATATCAATATTACAACTACTCATATAAGTTATTAAGGATACAAATGCTCCAAGACGGAGAAAGTTTAAGGATAAAATACCTGAGAAATTAACTTCCTAAAATAATACCTAAAATCTATACATAATATAAGGACGTAGAGTAATACCACATAAGAAATTTAAAATCCAGAGAAATACTTGCTAACAAAGAATTATAGAAGTTCATAGTAGGTAAAAACCATTGAAATTACTAGAAGCAATGTAGATTTATAGCGTGAATCGTTACACGTACAAACCCTTTGGACGCTTAAACATTGTTTATTCTTTATGAGGGAATTAATAGATTAAGCTAATTAATAATATAAGGAAAACCTCCCAATCCCGATTGAGAGTCATAGCGCTCAAAGAGATGGAGAAAATTACTAATATCATAATCCTGTTAGATGGGAAAATGAAGAGTCTTAAACTCTACTGATTAAAGTGAATGTACTAGCGGAATATATTAGATAAGTTTGTATTATGTTTAATTGGATGACTTTAGTCACACATTACTGAAATGAATACCTGTGACTTAATGGGTGGTATGTATAAAAACGTTGTTGTATATGTCAGACTCAGATAAGATAGTAGATATAGCAATGAATTTTGTTTGATCTCTATGGCCAATGAATGATGTGTGAACTTAGGTCTCTGCCATTGGAAGGTGTGAGTGTGATTATGAAGACATTTGTCAAGCATCAATGCCTCCATAGATAATCCTTAATCTAAAACTGATAATCTAATACTTGTACCTCTCATACTATTCTAGTCGTATCCAAGAGATGTCTTAATCTACATATATCTAGGCACTCTGGTATCCAATAATGAAACGCCAGGTACGAGTAAATATAAATATATAAGATATAAAATGTGATAACGTACTATATAATATTATAAGAATCAAATGATATATAGCGAGCTCGAAGTAAGGCGAAGATCTATTCGTATATATTCACAGTATGATCATAGTGACGTTATAGTACTAATAGGTATATTATATATTATATATATTATTAGAATATATAAATATATCATGAAGATATTATACATAGTAGTACTGATATTATAGATTAACAACAATATATAGTCTACTATATATCAAGTACTAGTTATTTAACATATATATGACGCTGAACGTACCTATCTATAATAATATAATTATAGTAATCAGTAGCGTAGCTAGAATATGAGATCCAATAATTAAAGTGAATGATGCATAATACGGTGCATATAATACTATATCAATTATTTAAATATTATATATATAATACTAATATATATATATACATTATAATCAAGCGCAACGTAATTGTGATTATGATTAATATTGTTGTATATATATATATACTATTATGTTTTATATTAAATAATTGCATATAGATAAGTTGCTTAATCGCTTAGTATATTTTATATCCTAATAAGAGACTTTATAAATTAACTTGTGTATTTCGGTGATATATCCATATATAAATATAGTGAACTTATGTGAAGTATTCGAAAGCCACTTCTCAGTATGGAATATAATACAAAGATATATAATTCTAGTACTCTAATTAGATAAATACTCAGTACATGGATATATAAATAGTGTATAGTATGTAATATGGGTATGCACGACGAATAAATCTAAAATCCATATCGGTCTATAATATAAGAAATATAGGATAAATACTAACTACATTCATGGGAATCTTAATTTTACCACTGACAACTTAGTAAATGAGGATTATCATTATACTATAGTAAAGTAGGAAATAAGTATATATCATTATTTATTAATAAAACACAAAAGATGAAATAAATAATTATAAGTATACACTTTAATATACTAAACCCAAGATAGTAATCACTTGTTGTCACCGCTAGAGTCCTATATATAAAATAACTAGTAATGATATTAATTATTTAAAAATGTGAGTTTGGTCTAAA
>JABUQX010105141.1:37500-38697 GCA_015478945.1 Trachelipus rathkii | reverse complement strand
GAGAAATTTTCATATGCTATGTAAACAACTAGAAATGCTTCAATTCTCGCGAACATTTTAAAATCCCTCGCAATGGGATATTGATTCTTGTTATGGTGTTATGTTCCTGATGTTGCAACTTGGGGCACAGCATAGTGATTGGAACCAGTACTAGTGGTATTTTGTGTATCTATGGCACCCTCAATTATAACTATCTGTAAAAGTTAAAAATTTATATTTATGCTCGTACTTGTGCCAATATTTGCGCAATTAAAATTTTGATATAAGTACGTAACAAATTGTATAAAAGGCTTCCCCACTTCCTTATTGAGCATTCTCTCCCATTTTCTCTCTCTTGCCCTCTTCTTATTATCACTCGGACTCGCTTGCTTGCTCCCAAAAAGACAGAAATCCGAATTACAAGAAAACCAAACTTTCAGGCAAGTGAGGTAAATAAAACTTCAGGATAAGTCCGCAACAAGCAGAATCGACTTTCTTCAATTTACAAAGATTTTCTAAAGAATAAGTTGACAAGGCGTTTAACACAGGAAAAGGCCGTGACTGCTCATTGAACTTGCGAAGAAATAAGAGAATCTCAATAAAGGGGAGACTTTTTTATTTATATTTTATAGAATAAATCCTCATCCAAATCATATAGAGGCCTATATACCAAGAAACCAGAAAAATACCATATCCGAGATTCTAATTAAAAGGTTCTCTTTATATTTGGTAATCCCGGAAGTAAAACATCCAGCGCCTTCTGATAGCCCGTCAGCATTTCACCAGTAAATACTTATTACAATGCCAAACAACGAAGAATTGAATACTTACATTCTATCTTATTAACCCCTTCATCCTCACTAAGAAAAGTTCGTCTCCAAAAGAAAACAACCAAATAGGAAGAAAAAGAAAAAACAACAATAATACTAAAAAAATCCAAATCAGAACACTCCAAAAAGATAACTCAAGAAAAACTGCAAACAAACATTATCGATACGGACTTCTTTTATCATTCTCAATTAATTTTGGATTATGGTCTGAAACTCATTTTGAATTCCACTACGAACCTTTAGGCTCCTCTTTGAATTCTGAATAATTCAGTACCATCTCCCATTTTCTTACAAATGAAGAATTTACAAACAATTGCAAAAACTGAGCTGGTATCCTTCAACTTTCCCAATCCCCCCTCCCCTGGTAGTCACCACTTCATCTCGTTTC
>JABUQX010105141.1:2500-32500 GCA_015478945.1 Trachelipus rathkii | reverse complement strand
TGATACAATATTGGTGTCTTTATATATGTTATTGGGTCTGTAGATTTCGAAAATAATGGTTTCAGAACCATCAAGAAATAAAATTTCTTATTCTTTTTATGTTTATAACTTACAAATTTACGTTTTTACATACCCTAAAGCAGTAAATCCACTAATCAAAACCCCATTCCAAACCAGCATCCAACCTCCCTCCTGCCCATTCTGTGATCTATTGATCTATTGATTAAGGGCCCACATTTCGAGTATCATTTCTGGATATAAAACATAAACATAAATCAACGTTCTTTATACCAAAGATCAGACAAATATATGCTGACGAAAAAGTTTTCTCAGTAAAAAAGCTTACTAGCATTCATCTGAAACTAATGAATATAAACCCACAACGAAGAAAACTTAGCCCACCTTAAACAAGGAATAGATGATCAACATTTACCCAAGATTATACTTAACAAACATTAAAGTAGCTTACCTGTCGTCCAAAGATCGTAACTTATGTCACACTTTGTCCAAGCATATCTCTAACATATCAATGTAATTTTACATTAACATGGTAATATGTAACAAAAATTTACGCATAAACCGTGTGTTAATTTATCATACAGAACCCAGATGAGTTACTCTGACGTAACAAAGTTCATATTAATAAAGTCAACTTTAAACATTTCATCAGAACTAAGAATATTAATGTACAAAGCAAAACCAGGTCCATCTTAAGCAAGAATAAAACTGCAACACTTAACAAAGATTCACATTTACAACCTACAGACTAAGTCCATTTAATGCATAATATCCTGTAGCAGGAAACTTTAAAAAAGCTCCATGGAAGAAGTTTTCATCAATAACATTTACTTCATATAGGTTATTGATGAAAACTTCTTCCAAACCAAGAGATCTTGAAACATCATTCGAAATGCATGCTAATGAAGTCATTGATGCTATATTCCAACCCTCATATGAATCCTATCATAGTCTAAGTCTTGTAATAGACTATGATAGGTTACGTATGAGGGTTGGTATATAGCATCAATGACTTCATTAGCAAGTCATTGATGCTATATTCCAACCCTCATACGAATCCTATCATAGTCTAAGTCTTGTAATAGACTATGATAGGTTACGTATGAGGGTTGGAATCAATTTCACTTTTGACGATGATCAGTCATCTGACTGGAAATACTATGTAAAGGTCCTCGTAAAGAGGACATTCGTAGGAGCAGAATGAGAGGTCATCATACCAACACAGCGAAAAAATGTCTTACTGACGAAATTTGGATGTATAAACAGCTCTAAAAGGTAACGAGATTCTTTCTTTCAACCAATCAGAAGAAAGTAAACAAGAATACAATGCACGAACGAACCATATCAGTTCAAAAGGGGTATATATTCTCGTTAGACAACAACAACAACAACAACAACAACAACAACAACAACAACAACAACAGTTCTTTATTTACCAACCAACGAATATATGCTAAGGTAACATTTCACATTAATAAAAGCTAACATAGCATTACCAGAAACGAAGAACATAATGTTACAATAACAAATCTAACACCTCGGCTAGAATAAAACATTAACATTAACAAGTTCCATATTAACGCAGTTAAAGTACCTAGCATAGGCATACAAAAACGTAAAACCGTATTCACACTTTTTCAAGCATATTTCTAACACATTAACGAATGTATAATTTTACAATTAACAACTGATTTACGTAGCATTTAGAGTTCATTTCGGTTAAACATAGCGCAAAATGAGTTCTTTATATATACTAACCAACGAATATAGGCTAACATAACAAGGTTTTCTATTAATATACTCATAGCATCATATGAAATAAGAAAATAATGTACAACGACAAAGCTAACACAACTTAAGCACGAATAAAGTGTTAACATTAGCAAAGCTCCACACTTAACACTTGTAAAGTAACTAACATTGCATACAAAACATAACCTATTCACACTTTTTCCAAGCATATCTCTAACATATTAACGTTAATTTACATTGACATATAATATTAACATGGAGTTATTATCATAACCTTGTCTAATTTTCATACAGACCAACGAAAAAATGTAACATAACAAAGTTTTATCTTCCAAACATAACACAAAAATAAGTTCTTTATATACTAGCCATTGAGAATATGCTTAACCAACAAAGCTTTAGCATCAATAAGCCTAACATATTCTAACCTGAACAAAGAATATAATGTACAAAGGCAAACTAACATACCTCGCGTATGGAAATAATCAGCTAAACATCTAAAAATTGCCCTACATTACCAAAGTAAAGTAGCTAACTAGGTCATACAATACTCGATATGGTTCCGCTTTTTCTCGCACCCTTATCACAACCAGGTAAAACGCGTCATCTAACAAATTCCATCACAAATGGACCAAATCTATCCAAATGATACCAACATCTGGAACTACGAATTTAATACCATCTTCATTAAAGTGTCCCACTCGATTTTGTATAAACATCAATTGACTATGAAATAAGCATAGACATTAGTAAAATTCTAGGGCCAAACCTAACATTACCCAAACAAAAACTTAATCTAGCTCAACGTTTCTAACACATCATCTGTCAGTTAACACAAGTAATAGCTTACAAAAACTCATCATTTCACTAACATAACAAATCAGTTTTATTTTCACATTGTCATAGTAATATTTAAAACATAACGTACCTAAAACTTTCATTAGTCAAGAGTATCTAAAGCAACACATAACCTTCCGAGAGAGAAACCCGGGGGGATGTGCTCCTTGTAAACAACCTAATGCCTTCATGAGGTAACATGAAAATATTTTTATCCTTACCCTATTTTAGACCCCGCACCCCTTTCAGAAAATATCATTTCAAAACTGTTAGATTAAGCAACAGCGCATCATACAGAGGCGATTTGATAGCACGGTAAGCACTGTAAGCACTACTTAGAGATCATCCCAGAGAGATGCACGAAGACCCCTCTAGGGGTAATATCTTACAAAACTCATCATTTCTCTACCAAATCAGTGTTAATTTCACCCTGTCATTAATATTTAACATAACTACCTAACTACGAAAAGATAAACAGGGTTCATTAACAAGAGTTATCTAAGCAACCACACCACCTACCAGAGAAAACCCAGAGGATGCGCCCCCCTGGAAAGGGTGGAATCTCAAGAGGGGGGAAATCACCCCGAGGGGCGTTAAAGGCCGGGCTCTGCGGCCTCAGCCCGAAGGCTGAGGCCTTACCCCTCCTTTCGGAGGGGTAATGCCCGCTTAATTCATAGGTCGAGATGCTGGTATCTTTGATAGATTGATCACTTTGTTAAGGGATTTTGTTAGATAATACGTTCTTACCTGTTACCATAAAGGTTCGCCCAACGGGCTGTTGCCCTTACCCCCCCGGGGCTTTTACCCCACCCCTTCTTTTTCAGGGGGTACCCCTAGAGGGGTCTTCGTGCATCTCTTCTGGGATGATCCTCTAAGTAGTGCTTAACAGTTGCTTACCCAGTGCTATCAAAATCTCTCTGTATGATGCGCTGATTGCTTATCTAACAGTTTTGAAATGATATTTTCTGAAAGGGGTGCGGGGTCTAAAATAGGGTAAGGATAAAAATATTTCATGTTACCTCATGAAGGCATTAGGTGTTACAAGGAGCACATCCCCCCGGGTTTTCTCTCGGAAGGTTATGTGTTGCTTTAGATACTCTTGATTAATGAACTGTTTATTCATAAGTTAGGTTTCGTTATGTTAAATATTACTATGACCAATGTGGTGGAAAATAATACTACAATTTGTTAGAGAGAATGATGAGTTTCTTGAAGATAGATTACTGTGTTAACTGCGATGATGTGTTAGAAACGTGAGCCAAAGATTAAGTTTTTGTTGGGTAAATGTTAGGTTGCCCTAGAATTTACTAATGTCTATGCTTATTCACTAGTCAATTGATGTTATACTTCCCCCAAAACGAGTGGACACTTTGATGAAGATTGTCATTAATTCGTAGTTCCAGATGTTGGTATCTTTATAGATTGGTCACTTTGTTTGAGGGAATTTTGTTTAGATGAGCGTGTTACCTGGTTGCTGATATGCGAGGAAAAGCGGGAACATATCGAATTGTATGACCTATTATGCATACTTTACTTTTGATAAAGTACGGAATTTCAGGATGTAGCTGATTATTCATACGCGAGTTATGTTAGGTTTGCATTTGTACATTATATTCTTATTGCAGTTTTAAGATATGTTAGCTTTATTGATGGCTAAAGGGCTTTGTTGCGTTAAGCATAATATTCAATGGCTAGTATATAAAAACTTATTTTTGTGTTATGTATGTGTGAATAAACTTTTCTATGTTTAACAAATTATTCGTTGAGTCGTATATAATTGGACAATAGTATGATAAATCCATGTTAAATCATTAACTATGTCAATGAAAATTAAACGTTAATGTAGAATATGCTTGGAAAAAAAGTGTGAAAGGTTTACGTTGTACTGCAATGTTAGTTACTTTACCAGTGTTAAGTGTGGAGCTTTTGCTAAGGTTAGTACACTATTATTCCGTGCTTAAGTTTGTGTTAGTTTGTCGGTTGTACATTATTTCTTAGTTCATATGATGCGTATGTTAGCTTTATTAATATGAAAACCTTGTTATGTTGAGCATATATTCGGTGGTTAGTATATAAAGAACTGCATTTTGCGCTATGTTTAACCGAAATGATACTCTAAATGCCACGTAAATCATTTGTTAATGTAAAATTAACATCATAATGTTAGAGATATGCTTGAAAAAGTATTAATAGGTTAGTAGGTTACGTTTTGTATGCTATGCTAGGTACTTTACTGCTGTTAAGTATGGAACTTGTTAATGTTAGATTTATTCTATTCTAGGTTCAGGCCAAGGGGTCCTGTCTCACTCATCTTCCTTATAATCTACTTCTACCACAAGATAACTCTACTCTTCACTGTATTTCTTCCACACTTACAAGGAGGGCTAAAGATAATATAAGCATTGATTACTGAATAATATTTAATATTTGTAATATATATATATCTTTATGAAATAACCTACTTTCGTGCATTTGTATCTTGTTACTTTTCTTCTGATCTGGTTGAAAGGAAAGAATTCGTTACCTATTTAGAGCATGGTTATATACAATCAAATTTCGTCAGGAGACCATTTTTCGCTGTGTTAGATATGAACCTCTCATTCTGCTCTACGAATGCCTCTTTACGAGGACTTTACATTAGTATTTCCAGTCAGATGACTGATCATCGTCAAAAGTGAAATTGATTCCAAACCTCATACGTAACCTATCATAGTCTATGATAGGATTCGTATGAGGGTTGGAATATAGCATCAATGACTTGCTAATGAAGTCATTGATGCTATATACCAACCCTCATACGTAACCTATCATAGTCTATTACAAGACTTAGACTATGATAGAATTCATATGAGGGTTGGAATATAGCATCCCAATGACTCATTAGCATGCCATTTCGAAGGTGAGTTTCAAGTCTCTTGGTTCAGGGAAGAATTTATCAATATACCTATATGAAGTAAAGGTATTGAATGAAACTTCTTCCATGGAACTTTTTAAGTTTCCTCTACAGAGATATTGCATTAAATGATTAGTGCTGTTAGTTGATATGTGAATCTTTGTTAGTCGTTAGCAGTTATATTCTTGCTTAAGATGACCTGGTTTGCCTTTGTACATTATATTTCTTAGTTCTGATAATGTTATGTTGACTTTATTTATATGAAAACTTTGTTACGTTAGAGTATTTTACTCATTGGGCTGTATGATAATTACACACGGTTATGGTAAATTTTTGTTACATATTACCATGTTAATGTAAAATTAACATTGTTATGTTAGAGAGACATGCTTGACAAAGTGTGAATAAGTTACGTTTTTGGATGTTATGTTAGTTACTTACTGGTGTTAAGTGTGGTCTTTTGTTAATGTTTAACCATTTATTCTTGTTAAAGGTGTGTCAGATTTGTCGTTGTGCGGTATATTCATAGTTCAGAATTGATTGCTAAGTAAGCTTTATTACTAGAAAACTTTGTTACGTCAGCATATATTGTCTATCTTATGTATAAAGAACTTGATTTTATGTTATGTTTTATTCAAAAATGATACTCGAAATGTGACCTTAATCAAATAGATCAATAGATCACAGATGGGCAGGAGGGAGGTTGGATTGCTGGTGGGATGCGTGGTTTGATTTAGTGATTTACTGCTTTAGGGTATGTAACAAACATTAAATTTAGTAAGTTTAAATAAAAAGGAATAATGAAATTCTTTATTTTCTTGATGTGTTCTGAAACCATTATGTTTTGTCGAAATCTACAGACCAATAAACATATATAAAGACACCCAATATTGTATCATTACACTAATATTTAATAACTCGGCACCGCACCGGAACCAGCACCGGTGCATCTGTCACCTTCTACTGCCTCCTATCCTCATTCTTTCTCCCACCTTTCCTCATTTCTTATCCCTTCCCTTCATTCCTCCTTCGATTCTTTCTTCTTCTTCTTTTGTTTTTTGCACTCTGTCCTTTTTTTCAGAGTCAGGGACCCCCCTAATGGCGGGTTCCTATACACCTACATGGACTATATAACTAATCATATTCGAGTTCTACGACTCAATAACCCTTATAAGGATACCAACATGTTGTATACACTGCTTTATTAAACTCGGCACCGCAGTGCTCAGCACCGTGCCGAGCCAAAACTCATTCAGATTCACAACCAGTATTTCTAGGAAATTCAACTCCTGAATCCTCCACCCAAATTTTAGCCAATTACCCCCGAACTATTTGATTTTTTGAAGGGTGGGTCCCCTTCGGGGGACCACGACGTTAACTCGTCTATTAACTAGTTACCTCCCCATCTAACCACTCTCCAAATTTAACCCAATACGATAACTCTAACCATTGTAGATATATATATCGAACTCTGAACCGGATGCGAAGAAGATCTATGTGGGATAATAATAATAATAATAATAATAATAATAATAATAATAATAATAATAATAATAATAATAATAATAATAATAATAATAATAATAATAATAATAATAATAATAATAATAATATATAATAAACTTCATGAGTGAGTCGAAAGGGTGCTGCTACAGCTGGTGCGGTGCGGTGCCGGCGCGGTGCGGTGCGTATGGAGATGGCATCCGAGGGCTGAGAGCTGAAGTCGACTCGAAATTGAGATCACTCCGTGATCTCAATTTCTTGGCGGTGCGGACCGGTGCAGTGCTGTGCAGTGTTGCGGCGGGGTGCGGTGCGGTGCGGTGCGAGAGGATGACGGGTGGTGCGGTGCGGTGCGGTGCGAGGCAATGCAGTGCGGACTCGGAGTCGCTGAAGGACACGCAGAATGAAGGGTTTAAAAAAACAACTCAGAAGTGTTTCCTCCGGAAACACTTCTTCGATCGTAATCAATAATAATAATAATTATGTTTGAAAAAGCGTTGTTGTCTGTGTCTGTCGGTCAAACAGACCTTCGGTCTGTTTGACCTCCAAATGGTCGGTCGCCCAAACGCTCGTTAGGCCTAAACTCATCCGCTCAGAAGCTGCCAACGCGCGCGTAAGCCAGATCGCCGTAGCCACCCTCGGGGGTGACCCCCCTCTATATACATCCTACAGACTTGAAATTTACACGGATTCGAGCTTATCCCATATATACATTATATTCCAAGTTTCAGACCTATAACTCTATTCCTTCATATCGAAAAGGGTGGTAGAGGTCAGACTGTCGGAAAAACTACTATTTATTATATATATATATATATATATATATAGTATATATACATATATATATATACAACTATGTCATATATATAGTATTATATATAATATATATATATAATATATATATATATATATATATATATATATATATATATTCGAAAGCACAGCAATTCAAACCATCCTCCTGTCGTTCATTTTCAAGTCTCTTTCGTTTCATTGTGATATGTCCCGTAAGGATCAAATTCTCTCTCTCTCTCTCTCTCTCTCTCTCTCTCTCTCTCTCTCTCTCCTCTCTCTCTCTCTTTCTCTTCTCTCTCTCTCTCTCTCTTCTCTCTCTCATATTTTTGAGAAATCATTGTTCTGAAGTGCCTTCAAGAATCCTTTTCTCACCACCCCGATGGCTTGATTTGTATTGGGGCATCATTCTTCTTTTTATGATGTATGTTTCACCTGTCTGGGATGGTTCCACGCAATATAGCTCTTTTTAATTCTTCTGACTTTTCGAGTTATTAATTCTTTTACTTATATATATATATATATATATATATATATATATATATATATATATATATATATATATATATATATATATATATATATATATATGTATATATATATATATATATATATATTATATATATATAGAATATAACCTATATATATATAAAATATATATATATATATAATATATATATAATATATATATATATATATATTATATATTATATATATATATAGTATAATATATATAATATATATATATTATATATATTATATCATATATGTATATCTATATATATATATGTATATATATACTATGTATATTATATATATATCTATATTATATGTATATATAATATATATATAAATATATAATATTATATTATATATATATATATATAATATATATATATATAATATATAATATATATATATATATATATATATATATAATACTATATATATAATATATTAATATATATAATAATATATATTATTATATATATTATATTTATATATTATATATATATATATCTATATATATGTATATATATATATATATATATATTATTATATATATATATATATATATATATATATATAATATAAATAATTAAGCTATAACAGCACTTCACTTATTAGAATCAGGTCTAAGCTCATATAATAACGTGAAACCCACTCAGGTTCACTTATATTTAAATTTCCCAGGAGAACGCAGTAGCATCTTTTAAAGTGGAAGATTAAATCCTTTGAGAACCACATAAATGGGCAAATAATAATATGTCACATATGGTTAGAGAGATAAAGGTTATCATCATAATGAATTAACCTGTAGTTGTGAAGCTCCGGAAAAAAAAATTTTTTTGAATGGTGTTACCTTTCTTATTTTGCGAAGTCTTCTTGATTAAAAAAAATCTGATAATTGCATTGCATTTACCTTTCTTATTTTGCCAAGTCTTCGTGATTAAAGGTGCTGAAATCCGAGAGGTAATATTCTTCAAACACGAGCTGTTGTAGCCGTTCAAAAAAAAAAAACAATTTACAGGTTTAAAAGTAACTTTATAAGATATAGTTAAAATCAATATTATAAGAGAGTTTAAAAATTATAATTTATAGTTATTATCAACATTTTTTAAAGAATTTTGGTTTTGAATTCGATCCTACTCAAAAGAGTGACAACACCTAAAAATGGTAGTTCGGTAAGCAGTGACGAGTGCCATATCCTGTCAAAAGTTTTGGATATGACAGACGATATACAAATTCACAATACCACCTAATGGAAAACGTTTTTTAAATGGATAGGATAGGATCAGATATCATCAGTCGGAATCAACCATGAGAAAGATAAATTCAGAATATGACACTAAAAGATAAGTTGAAAGATTTAATGTAATACAAATAAGAGCTGTTCAATATCAGTACAAGGTTCTGAAAAGATAAATTTCGTATGCTTTTGGAGAGCTTCAGCAAAATTCGCAAACAAGAAAATATGTTAGTATTAACATTATATAAAATATATATATATATTATAATATATATATATATATATTTATAGTATATTATATATAATATTATAATATATATAATTATATATATATATATATATAGTATATATATAGTATATATATATATATATATATATATATATATATATATATTATTCGGCGTTGCCTAAATGCTAAAATTTTCAAACCTTTATTTATGCAGTCACTCTGATTACACCCCCAGGAGAAACCGGAAGAACTAAAATATTCCTTTAGTGCTAAAATCATCTAAGGTTTATTTAACTAACTTATGTATAAATTCTTTTATTTTCTCATTTTCCTGACTTTTGACTCTGTGAAAAGCGCGCACGCACACACAAACAGGCGGATGCAAGAACTTTGACCCCATTACATAACTGTATTAAAGAGTTCCCTTCGGCGCGAAAATGAGATAACTTAAAAGCGGTTCATTTTTCACTCAATGATGACTTAAGATCGAGTCACGATTGTCTAATCGAAAGTGACTTGAAAAATAAAGATTTTTTTTTCTTTCTTATTTTGAATTTTTTTTCTTATTACTATTTTTTTCTTATTTCTCTTTTACAACTTTTTTTTTTTAATTTATATATTTTTTTTTCATTTTTTTTTTTTTTAAATTCTTATAGCTTTTTTTCTTGTTTCTTCTTATATCAATCTTTTTAATATGTATGTTTATAAATTTACAATGCAATTTTCTTAATGAAAATTAAAGTAAAAAAACCTGTAATATATATAATATAAAATATATAATATATTCTATATATAATACTATTATATATTAACTATATCTAATATATATATTATATTAATATATATATATATATATAATTAATATTTAATTTATATATTATATTAATAAATTACTCTTATAAATAATTATATATATATATGATATATGTATAAATATATTATACTCATAGTATATATATATAGATTTCTATCTCGTTAATATGTATATAATATAAAAAAAAAAAAAAACAAAAAAAAAAAAAAAATACACAATACCATAGAAGTAAAACTGAAATTAAGAAAAGTAATAAAAGGTAGAGCAAAGAAATAGATATTACAAAAATATAATAAATAAAGAATACGAGGGGCTATTCAAAATAATAACAGAAATGGTCCGTGGAGAATCTCAATTCAGAAACCGAGTCTCAATCTCGTCTTTCTGGTATGAATTATCTAAATGCATATAAAAGGTGTTGTTTGTTTTGGATTGTTGTGTTTGTTGCAAAAAGAATTATACTTATATTTGTTGACTATGCTTAATTAATACGGTGTTTAGATAATTAAATCATATATATATATATAATAATATATAGTATATATATAGGTATATAGTATAATAGTATCATATATATTATATATATATAATAGTATATATATATAATATATATGTATATATATTATGATATGAATATAATCCTAGTAGAGTATACCTATTATCATTTCCTAACAGTAATAGGACACTCTCTAACTTCTACATTATTCAATATTGTTGTTGTATAACTTGTACGAGTGTTAAATTTTTTTCGAAATATTTCGCAATATTTTTAAGGTATTATATTTTATAAACGTCTTAGGCAAACGCATCACACATATCTTAATTGAGAATTTAATATATTATATATATACTATATATATAATATATATATATATATATAATTATAATATATTGTATATTTATATATATAATATATATAAGTGATATATTATATCCCAACATAGCTTATCAAGACTAAATTAGAATATATAAATTAGAACTATGTTAATATATTTTCACCTCAGATATTGATAATAATATAAATATATCCTTAATATATATATAGAGTACCTATTATATACTACCTAGATAGTATAATTATATTATATATGTATATAATAAATATATTACTGATATTAATATTTATTATTAAAGATAATAAATAAACAAATACAGCTAGCCCTTATACTGTCTTGCGCAATTCTGTAACATTCTTTCTATAAAATTTGTTATTTTTCCCACTTTAGAAGAAATTATTTTTAATTTAAACCGTTAGAAATGTTGGAGATAGTTTCTTGAAGCTTCAAAGGGTTATTTGTTAATACTGAAAGAAGCTAATTTTAAAAAAAATATTTAAAGTTTCAATCTATGTAAACTAACGTAAACTAACATAACCTTATCTACTTAACATATCATAACCTCACTTAATGTAATTTATTTTTATATATAATATTTCACATTATTGCCTAGGAAAAAAAAAAAGAAATATATGCAATGACGATGAAGGAAATAGAATAGATTTGTTGCGAAAATATACATGGAGAATAAATATAAAAAAATAACCAAGTTTTTATCTTCTTTTTCCCCCCCCCCCCACAAACAATTTACAAGAGAAAGATCCTAACCGAATGCAAAACATTACATATCTTAATATATAATATATAGTATATATATTTATATATAGTATATCAAATATATATTATTATAAATATAAATATATATAATATATATATATAAGATATTATATTTTAATATAGTTATCATATAATAAAGCCGTGGAAAAACTTCCACATAAATTGGGCATGAGAATGAAAACAGTCTTCTTAATTGTCAAACATTAATTAAAAGGTTTAATGTTTTCGCAGTATATTTACAGTTGTCTCTGAGAAATATATTAATTTAATTTTGGATAAGTATATATATATATATATATTATCCCATCCTACTTATGCTATAAGTTATTCTCATTATATATCATATATATTTATATATATATATATATATATATATATTATTATATTATATTATATAATTACTATTCCTTTCATTTGATAGGAAATATTATATAGTATTTATTTATTATATTAAAACCGCGTAAAAATTATATGGAGAATTATAAATTTACCCGATATGTTTTTGATTAATATATTATTATTATTGATTATTATATATATTATTATTAATTATTATTATTATTATTATATTATGATTATTAGTTGTATTATTTAATTACTATAATTTAATTTATCGGTGGTGGAAATATTATAATTAATGATTAGAATTATAATGATACTTATTGCGTATTATTATGATTAAAATTATTATTAATTATTATTTATTATATTACTATTAATATTATTATTATTATATTATATTATTATATATTATTACTATTATAATTATATTATCTATTATTTTATTATTTTGATATAAAATTTCCATATTATTGTTATTGTTATTATTATTAGTTAATTTAAATATAATAATTTAATTAGATGTCGATTGATTTTATAAGAATATATTTGTGCTATGTGGGATTATTATTATTAGTTTCTATTATATGTATTATATTATTATTATATTATATTCATTTATTATTTATCCTCCATACCCTAATATAAATATTATCCTTAGTTATTATTATTATTATAATATTATTATTATATTAGTCAGTACACAGATCACTATATTTCCACATTACAGTGGGAAGGGTATTGAGAGCAGTTAAAGTGTAACCCGATGCGGAGTGTGTGGGAAGAAGTATGAATATTGAGCTATTGTTCCCAGTCCCTGGCCAACTGTGGCAAATAGCCCCTCGTCGTCAATGAGGTAAAGGCCTGGATATGTTCATTCAAAGCCTAACCTATATTGTTGTTGTAAGTAGTTTCTCCACGATCTAAGTACCTATAAATTAATCTATTTGTCTCTGTATGTATGTATGTATCTGTATATGTGTACTGTATGTATGTATGTATGATTGTATGTATGTATGTATGTATGTATAGGGTTATTTGTGTATCTGGGTATGTTGTACCCTGGTATGTATAGTAATTGTATGTGTTATTGACGATGTATACTGTAATGTATGTTAATTTGTTCGGGGAATATGTGTCAGTATATCTAAGAGCCCGTAAAAGGAAAGTGTGGGGAAATTGAGTGTCCAGAAAACAGGAGTGGTCTGATAAGCGAAGGAAGAATATAATTTGGTGTCAAGTGAGAAAAGACACTCGGTTTGCTCACATAGGGATTTGTTGATGTAGCACCAACAGCTGGTGTTAGATCCAATAGTTTAGAGGTAGTGACCCATTATATAAACCATTACGATTTGTAATGAGGAATCATTATGAGTGGGTTCAGTCGGATGGAAAGTGTTGTTAAGTCAAAGTGTGGATTTTTTGTACATGGCATGTGACAGGGCCTATGAGGCACTTTGTTAAGATTGTATGAAGGGACGTATGGGAAACTTTCTTTCGACTTAAGTTACGTATTCTATTATACTTATTGCTTTGATCTTTTGTATATACTATATACCCCATAAATATACACAAAAATCTTTTTCATACTCAAATAAAGCCGATATGGTATATATTATATTAATTATGTATTATAGATTATAATAGTATGGTTGTATATTATAAATTTTACAGTATATATATGAAATATTATGTATAGTGCAGTATTTGTATAGCATTTTCTTTTCCAGGAATTATATATATATATTATATATATATAATATATAGATTATAATATATATATATATATATATATAATATTAATTATAAATAATGTGGAGTATATATAAGTCCAACTAAAAGTCAGTATATACCTTATTTCTCCTCATAAATATAATATATAATAATATAGTAATATTATTGTGACCCCATATATATAGTATATACCGTATATATATATACACACATATATATATACTATATATATAGGTATATATAGATATAATATATAGTAGTATATATATATAATAATTATATATATATACATAAGTATATATATTATAGTATGTTATCGTTATATTATAGTAATAAAAGGTTTATCGCCAATATCTTGTAGCGGAATCCTGCCATCTTATTAATAGAAAGTTGTTAGGTGCTTTGCTCATATAATACCTTCCAATGAGAACTGAATAATACTTCACAACACTATTACAAGGTTATTTCTTAGATCCTCAAACAATTCTCCGCTAAGACTGTTGGTAATATATCAACAGACACCTGCTTTCTAGTGTCACTCTTTTATGTTTAAATTTTCTTGAAATATCAGCAGTATTATTTTTGTTTAATCCCAAATGAGTGCATTCTGAATATTCATAAGTAATCAAACGCCATTTTTAAGGTTTTTGCTTATTTTATCTAAGTGAGTTTAAAATAAAATGATTTACATTTTCTTTTTATTCTATTAAAATTCCAGTAAGGGAAATTCTCTAGGCAATTTGATGCATTATTGATTATTCTCATATCGACCAGAAACAAAAAAAAACCAATTTTGTAAAAAAAATTAAATTCGAATCAGACTCACCGAAAGTAGTGCGCAATTGTATACTCTCTGTCTCGACTATGTTTGCTTGCTCCTTGTCGAGTTGGTTGTTGTCAAGAGGCTGTACAATAAACAACTGCCGATTTCTAATATTATAATTATGATATATAAAAATAGTGATAGCTACTTATCTAGATTAGCTCGGATGATGCTTATAACTGTTTTTATTTTTATTAAATTATATATACATTAACTAATTCTATTCATAGTTATTAGTGTACTTATCAAATGTATGTATTATTTCCTATTTAACAAGTATATAAGGTGAGGGTATGACTTATATTTTACATACCTAACAAATAAAAATTATTCCAATGAAATAATTATACAAATGTAATACCAATAGTAGGCCCAAGATTTGTAAAATATCTTTTATACACGTTCTAAGAAAATAAGGAAAGTTATCGTTATATTCTATATTATATATCTAAAGGCCGCAGGTATCAATATATTTCGGAAGGGTAAGCACAGGTGCGAAAGGCCGGCACCGGAGTTAGGCGAGCCGAACCGGTGGTATGGCGCCTCACGCCTCTCTAAAAAAAAATTACGAACCGCTCATGATAACTAATAATAATAGTTAAGAAAAATAATATTATTAATAATATTTACTATAATTATATTATAATTTACTATTATATTAAAATATATATATAATATTTAATATTACATTGTTAAAGATCAATTGAATATCGTAATATTAAGTATACTTCGCTTGCCGGATAAGCGTTCACAGTTATTTTATCCTCTTTGCGAACATTATTTTATTGTTGCTAATTATTAAAAGTATTTTATATAATTTATATCATATTGTTTACAGGAGAAATGTAAATTTGTTATTATATGTATTGCCCTTCCAAGAATAAAGCGTATAGATAATAATTTATATATTAATGGCTATCAAATAAACACAGTATGTTGTACATTAGGTGCAATTATTAGTAAAAGCATATACCTATAATTTCATTAATTTTGTCAAACGAAATTCAAATGAAAACAAACGCCTCCTCCAATTTGTTTTAAAAGTCCATGTTATAATCTAAAAAATTAATAAATAACAAAATAATATAAAATATTTTATTAATTATTATATTATATATATATATATATTAATATAATTATAGTATATATAATATAAATAATTATTTATTAATTAATGAATATATTAATTATATTAATATATATAATATATATATTAGTATTAATATTATAAATATTATATATATATATATAATATATATATATTATATATATATATATATATATTATATAATTATTAATATAATAAATTAATATAGTATATAATAATATATATATATAATATGTAATATAGTATATTAATATATAGAATATGCCTTCCGTATACCTCCCCTAAATGTTATTCCTATGATCGTATTATCACCTAGATATATAGTTGACCGTCGCCCCGCAGAACTGAGATAGATAGATATGAAGTAGAGAGAGTATAGATAGGAGATATAGTAGATACAGATATGAATAAGATGCATATATTATGTAGTAGATAATAGGAGAGAGAGATAGTAAGATATATATAGATGAATAGATATGAATAGAGATAGAATAGAGAGAAGATATATATTATACTAAATTTACTATATTTTTAGTTTAAATTAAATTTTAGTGATCGTATAATTTACTATTGATTATTATAATAAATAAAAAAATCCAAATATTAGATTCTTTTAGAAATTAAATTAAATATTTTATGAAAGGAGAGTACATAAAAATAAACTTTAATTTATTTTGATAAATAATTATTTAAATAAGTAAACACGATATAATATTATAAGTATATACATATGTTACCTCACGTATTATTTATTATAGTCATACATTAAATTATATATAAAATAATAATCAATTAATAAATCTTTAAAATATATAAAATGTTACAACCTTAAAAGAGTGTAGGAGAACATAAATAGTATTTATTATACGCTAAAAAATCGAAAAATAGACTAGAAGGGAAGATTGAAATTTGTCAACAAATTTCTAACGATTGTTTCTTTCCCAGGAATAAAACTGCTAAATTATTGGACAAACAACATTCTTATTTATCACATTTTTAACATGAATGTTAAGATGGCCTCAATTTTATATATGATCAGCATATCATATTTCAATAATTCATATATATTTATAAGGTATCAGTATACAATCTACCCATAGTTAACAACCAAAATATGAAATGTGAATCAGAACTGCCAATATTAGGTGTAAGCATGTTCGAAAGTGTTAATAATTTGCAGTAATATTATTTCCTATACTTTCTCCCTAAAGTCAAGTCCTCTTGTTTTATATAGTAATAATGAGTATTAATGTAGATTTTTCTTGTATGCGTTTCTATCTGTTTTGTTGCTATTGTTCTTGTTATAGTTGAAAGAATGCTGCAAAAAAAGACGTGACCAACAATCATCGGATTTGGTCGAACCGTATTAGTATCTCTAGAAAACTCATTGCCTCTGAGACAATATTGTTATGTACAAATATTATTGGTCTCACAGAGCTTTGCTCTCATTTGCAATTGGAACTTACTGAACCACGTATGCCAGAATCTTGGGTATTTCCACCAAGACGAATAAGTGTATAAAAAAATATCGAGACCTGACATTTAGAGTAACACAAGTTCATTGCAAGACTATTTTCAGTTCTCCTCGAGAAAATAAAAGAAGAAATTGGCCCTCACACACATGGGAATGGTTTCGTCTCATAAGAGTTTTAATGATCATATAACATACCGCATGTGTGAGCCGCCTTGTGAGCTTAATTAGAAATATGTGCAATTTTATATATTTTATACCGAATATTAATAGCAAGACTAATGTAAAGTATTCCACATATACAATAGGGTAAAGTATAAAGTGTTTACTTAATCATCTCCTCTATATATGAAGATCTTGAGTAAACTTAAAATAGACAATGGTGTTATAATTAGAATATCTATATTGTAGCATCAAAATACCTAAAAATTAACATACTTGCATATATAATAAAAATTAAAATACCTATCATACCATTAAACATAAAACTGAAATAAATCTCTCTGCTATTTTTATTGTGTGAGTCACTGTCGTGGAATAGTTGCTCCTTAATTCTCCCCTTTGCGGATCTCTCCTTGGTGGTTGTAGAAGGTTTATCTGTATTATCCAGAATCTTAAACTAAATAATTTAAATTAAAATATTGATATTTTCTTAATACAAACCGTCCATGTGCTAATTCAAACTTTCCATGCTTCTGCATGATGCTTACACTGTTGTTTGTATTTATAATATGTATTATCCTTAATCTCATTCATGTGTGTTGGTACAATTGTTATCTACTCGTACTCTCTTTCAGTTGAATATAGATAAATCTTATTATATATTTCTAAATCAAATAAATAAAATAAATGATATAAATGATATAAAATTATTAATTAATTCATTTATTGAAATATTGTGAGAAATATTTTTAAATTATATCTCAATAATATAATATATATAAATAATATAACTCATGCATACTACGTGAAGTAGCTACGAAATGAATGTAGGAAGATTCGCCATTAATAACTTATGACATAATATTTACATACTCTTTACAAATAATATATATACATAACACTTATATTTAAAAATAACAATTTAGTGATATATAAAAGTAAAAACATTGACGATAGAATATGGTACTTTCTTTAGGGTACGTTTTTCATACTTTTGAGCCATTTTGTAATAGTAATATTTTATGATTTCAAGTACAAAAATTTTATAATTAAATCAGTTTATATAATTATATAAAAATTCACTAATTAAATGAGAGTCATATCATATTCTTAATTAATATAACAGTTACTATATTCTTAATAACCAAAATAATAATAATAATATATAAATAATAATTATAATTATTAAATAAATTAATTAATAATATTGAAGTCTATAAAAAATAATAAATATATAAAATTCGCTCCGATATTGTTGTGAAAATGATATATATATATTAATGCAAACATTTGTATCCACATATTTTTTCTTAATGATATATGTAATTGATATATAATAATAATATTAATAATAATAATATTATATAATATATAATAATATAATAAAATAATATAAATATTATTAATTATAAATTAATTATAATACAAATTTATAATTATATATTAATATTAATTTAAATTATATAATTATAAAATTATTGTTATTATATATAATTATATAATAATTTTTCATAAATTTCATCATATATATATAATTTTATTATAATTAAATACAAAATTAAGTATATATATATACCTATAATTATATAATTTAATAATTATATATATACATATAAATATTTTTAATAATATAGAATATAAAAATTATATATTATATAATATATGTTATTAATATAATATATATATTAAAGTTTATATAATAATTTAAAAATATACAATTAATATTAATAATTATAATATATATTATAATAAATTTATTAATATATAATTATATTATATATTAATATATTATAAGTAATAATTGTATATAAATAATTTTATCATAATAATTATAAATTATAATTATTATTTTATCAATAATTAAAAATATTACAATAATATTAGATGTCTCATCTCCCATTTAATTGTATTTCTCTCTCGTGTTTTCTAATTATTATAGTTGAGCCGCCAATATCTTAGATATATTATTTATATATTGATTATATTTATTATTAGTTATATTATATTTATATAATATATCATTATTTATATAGTTCATTGTATATAGTATATAGATGTTTCTTCAGAATACCTAGTAAGTTAGCATAAATAAATTATTAATATATTTCTCAGTATTCAACGTTCTATTCTGATATACCACTAAACATGTTAAAATTTACTATGTACTCTGTTTATTATTATTATATTTATATGTTTAACCTAAATCACAGGATAATGGTTTTGTATTGCTTATCAAAACTAATTAAAAAATTAATTAGCACTATGTTTTATGATAACTAAATAAATAAAAAAAAAAAACTACTTATTATTATACACAAATTTTGAATAATATTTTAATATACAACATTGGGTGCTAAGGTTATAGAAAATTAACAATAAATTATGCCTAAAATGCATTTATACAATGCATAAAATTGATTAGTAAATTTTTTCCTTATCCCAAAATCTACCCTACCTAATCTATATTTGACTGTGATTTTACTCTTTATCATAAACAGGAGAATATATTTCATTTTACATGTATTGAATTCCTCTCTAGTTATGTACTAGAATCAAGCCTCCTAACTCTATATAGTGGTTTCTTATCCTTATTATATATTTTAATTTAATTATTTATACATACAAGTTTAAGTTTAAATTTTAATATATAATATAATAGAAGGTACATTTCCAAAACCAGGTTGTCCTATATATAGTTATAATATTATATAATAATATATAATGTAATAAAATATAATTAAATAAATAATTAATATATAAATTAAAGTAATCATTAATAATAATAATTAAATTAAATAATAATAATAGACATGAAAATATAAACAATCTCCTAGTGTAATTAACGCATAATCAAATACAATAAATCAATAAGTGATCTGTAACTAGTAATCTAGTAATCCAGGGCATGTTTTCAACTAGATATACATAGTTAACACAAAAGCAAAAATTAAAATATTATATACTACATAACATTTCTTCAAATTATTAACAAACTCATATTGGTGGTAGTTTTATTTACAAGTTACATAAATAAATTATATCAATATTTTTATTGTGACAAAATTTATTACATTTTAATATTTATAATTTTAAATCAAATGGAAGCCACTCAATGTTAAATAATAAATAAATAATAATAAGTAATAATTAATAATAATGATAATATATATTGATAATCTTATCTTTTGTTGCTAAAAATAAACATGTATTGTATAAAAAAATATTCATTAATAATAAAAAAAATATTCACTCATCAAAAAAATCTTGAAGACAAATGATACTTTACATCATTATTGAAATCAGAATAGTATCCAAAATATTATAAAAATAATAATTTATATTCAAACTCTGAAAATAATATAATTATACCTCTGCTCTTTAATATTCACTTTATATTTTTTATTCTAATCTTTTCATATCTATCCGTTTGCTATTCCAATTTAATACCTCTCAAGAGTCTTTCTTTAAATAAATGTCTAGAAGAGTCCATAAAGCAATAAATATTGTACGTTTGTTATATTTAAAAAAATAATTTTAATAATCATTGTAAAAAAACCTGCATTAAAGTTTTACATGAAAATTAATGGAAAGTATGAAAATAAAATATGGGATAAGCATAAAGCACTGATTTAAACTCAGAAAGTAGAAGTGTGACAAAAATCATCTAATCTATCGAAAACTTTACCTTTTTGTTTGGAAAGAAATATTAATCAACTATTCATTATACAGATTGTTTATAACTATTAAATAAAAATATATATATCCATCTATATTATTTATATGTCTAGTTGTCTATTCTTAAATTCTTTGTCATATTATTAGGTTTTAAATTGATATTCATAATTTCTTTATCTAAATGAGTAACATCATACTCAATATATATTAATTTCATAAATTACAAATGCTATATGCTCTAATACTACTTAATTCATAAATGGTTTATACTCCTCTATATACTTGCTTACTAGTATTATATTGTGTATATATCTTTACTCTCTAATGATGAGTTTTATATGAAAAGTTTAGTCTCGTCACATGATATAATATAATTATATATATAATATAATAATTAAATATAATTAATATATATATAAGGTATAAATTAGTAATGATACATATTGGATAGGGAAATTTATATAATCTAGTAATAAAAAATATAATAATAATAATAAATTAAATAGATAATATATATAATTAATTAAATTTAATAATAAATAATTATTAATAATAGAATAATAATATATTCAAAAATATATTCTCTCTTCACAATATGACCTATATTTATATATATTATACTAATAATTACTATATTAAATAAATATAATACATCTTTTAAGTATTATATAAAAAAAGTAATAAAAACATTTGAGGTAATAGAATATAGAGGAGTGAACTATTACTGAGGACGTTTTTCCGTCTTTGAAGCCTCCAATATTTTGTGAAATGTAATTTTTTAACAAAAATAAAATATTGTATAAAATTAAATCAGTTTATTACAGTATGTAAAAAATAAATAAAATCCTAAAAATAATGAATAACTCTTGCAATATCATATTCTAAATTAAAATAATCTCATTCATATATACTTATTATAATAACCATAAGGTATTTCATAAATTTATATAAAATAATAATAATAAAAAATTTAAAGTATTAAATAAATAATATTATATAATAAGAATTATAATAAAGTAATAAATAATAATAATAATGATAATGAAATAGATTAATAATGATAAATGGATTAATGATAACTAGATAAATTTCAGAGTGCTGACAGCTCAAATTCAATATTATTGCTTCTATAAATAAATTAATAATATAATTAAATAATATTAAATAATAATATATGAATTAAAATAATAATAATTAAATAATTATAGTTATAAATTAATAAATTTAATAATTTAATTATATTAATAATATAATTATAAAATTTTAATTTACTCTTATATTAATAAATATATTAATATAATGTTATAACACCATAAAAATGACGTGAGAGTAATATATAATTATATAATTATAGTTAAATTATTATAAATTATATATTAATATATAGTAATTATAATTATAAGATACAAATAAATAATATTTTAATCTAAAAATATATTAATATTACCGAGGAAGGGTAACCCTGAATAGTATAATTATTAATAAATTTAATTAAATACATAAATTGATTGCCTATTTGCATATTTGAAAATTTGATTGAATTTATGTTAATATTATAGAATCGGAAACCTTTATAATTTAATTGATTATTTTATTCTATATTAATTAAGTTAATAAATAATAATGCACATTATATGATATTATTTTAATTATTAATATTAATAATTTATTTTTTTTATAATATATATTATTATATTAGGGGTACATTATTATTATTATTTATTATTAGTTTATATTTAATTGTTATTAATTATATATTATAATTTAATTAATTAATACATTATTTAATAATAGTATCCATGATATATATATATATAGGTAATAGATTTTCTTTCATAATATAACAGTATATAGTATATAAGTATGCATAAATTTATATTATAATTATTATTTATCTTTTATGATAATATATTAATTACTTATAAATCGAAATGGGGTGCAGCTGTAGTTATTGCAGTAATAATTCCTCTACTTTATAAATTTAAACTGTTATTTATATGTATTATAATTGTTATGATAGTTTTATATTATTTGCAATTTAGATAAAATATCATCGTAAATAAGTCAATAACTAATTTTAATATAAATGTATATATATAATTATCCATAAATTATTATAATATACATAAAAAAATTTTTACCTAGTATATATAAGTAAATGAAGTAATAAAGAATATAATGCATTATATATTATTAGTATATTAACTAAACATTAATTTAATTCTGTTTATTATCTCTAGTTGATGTCAGACAGAGAGTCATGTTGTCATCCGGCATCTTGTGAGTATGCGCTCTCTTGTTAGAATTATTCCCGCGAGTTTGCGGGGAGAGTCCTGGTTGCCCTCCTTTTCTCTTTCACATTACCCCTTTATTTGCTGCGATTTTTTCTCTTTTCATAAACAGGATATTTTTATCATTCTTAGAAGTGATTAGTTTACCTGTGGAAGAATTAACAATAGTTCCCTACCATCCACGGGACTTAAGCTTAGACCAGAGTGATAGTGATGAAATGTTAAGCAAGAAGGAAAGTATCAAGACGAGCACATGATAATGGGTATTGACAAAGAGAAAAGCTCGAAGAAAATAGTTTATTGGATGATAATGTATAACTATAGCGGTGTTGTGGTTGACATTGCTTAAAAGCCCTGTAAACTTCCAGGTCAACGTTCTAGCTCTGTTATAACAAATATCACCGAAAAGAAGGGATAAAAATTTAATGTATCTTATAACAGCAAAATTATAGTTAATAACGAACAGGAATTAATAATTACAATTAATAATTACGATAATTAAAGCAATATTAATTTATGATAAATTGTAAATGAGGTGAAAAGAGATTATGTAGGTCATGACTAACAACAGTAAGACGTATGACACGTGTTCCCTATTCATGACTGATAAGAATATCGAATATATAAAAGGAGAAACCAATTTACTCTTGGAGAGGAATTAAGAAAAAATAAAGAAAGGTATTAAAACGTACTCTTAAGAGAAAGTTATGAAAATTAAGAAAAAGAATGCAATGTTTAATTTCTTTTCATGACCCGATAATGGAATACAGGCGAGTCCTAAATCAGAGAAGTTAATTTTCACATCAAACAAAAGGAAAGCACAAATACGTGTAGATTTATTGCGGAAGAAATTTTGGATTCAATTCGGTTCTGAATAAAGGAGAAAGACACTTGCAGAAGAACATCAGAGTAATATAGATAGATGTATTGAATTAGAAATCGAAAGTACGTAATAATCTTAAGTTCAATTAGCAAAATGGCATAGTAAAGGTATTATCATACTATATATAGCTGAAATAAAAAATTCTATATTAAATGATTTTTGTTGCTCCAAATTAAATTATCTAAAGAAAAATAATGAAAGAGAATAAAAAATAAATAATATGGAGAATGGAAGAGAGTGATGAGTGTTCTCCCCATTATATATCAGGATAGTAAATTTGAGTTTTGAGCGGTGAATTCTAATAAGTATGAGTTTGTGAAGTGAGCGATTGCATGACGGTGATAGGTAAGTAATATAGGATGGGCTTTAGAAAGTTATAAGCGTAGATAAGAGTTTTAAGATATTATATAGTTGTGATATAGAGAGACAGAGTCCTCGGTGCGAATTATATTGTAAATGGTGAGGCAGCTTGCAGAATCAAAGTATCTAGTAAGTTTAAATGATTTAGCGATATAGGCTATGTTCTTATAATATATATAATTTATAATATAAATAATATTATTATATATATTAATTATATATATTATATAATTAATATATATAATATAACATATATATAATATATATATATATATATATATAATATATATTATATATACTATATTATAATATATTATAATTATATAAAATATATATATATTACTATATATAATTACCATATATAATATATATATATTATTAAATATAATTTATATTATAATCATAATATATATATATATAATTAAAATGAAAATATATATATATATTCAAAAAAGTACTAAGGTAATTCTCAAACTTTATACTGTAGTATAATCTAGTATATATTAAATAGCATAAAGGAGTGAAAAGGCAGTGTGAAGTCCAGTAATTGGATGGCAGTGATGTAGTATACGCAAAAGTTGATGAATTACACGTAGAGAAAGATGTGATACTGGTGCTAATAATATATATCGTTGCGTGAGATGTAAAAAGGGATCTAAATAGTCTTGAGTGCTGCTAGGGTTTCTATACAAACTGTAGTTATGATAATTGTTTATTAATCCATAGTGTTAATGTTAATAATTAAGATAGATATAGGATATTAAGATAGAATACTAAATTAAGAAATCATATGATGTTTCATGAATTGGACCTATTCTTAGTGGGCGTGTTAGTGTATCAGTGGAGAAAGAATGATTTATATATAAATGTTAGATATTATATAGATATTCGATAAATATAAGAGAGTTGTGTCTGTGTAGTGCAAGTGAAAAAGGGGAGTTAGAATGATGAAGAATTAAATGAAAGTAACTTTTGAGTTAAAGATTGAGTTCAGATGGTACAAGGACATGATGGAATTGATCAGTCGGTTGTTAAGCGGATGTATATAGGTAGAAACACTGAGGTGACTGTTAGGAATTCGACAGGTCATTTGAGACGGTAGATGATTAGAGGACTAAAAAGAAAATGAGAATTGAGTCAGTAAAGGAATTGATCCATTCGAGGAGGAAGATAATGATTGAGTTGAGCTAGAGAACGTAATGAAAGAATAATGAATAGTATTATAATAGGAAGTTATAAAACATTTTTAAATGTGGATAGCTTTCATTTATGTGTGTAAGAAAGCTAACGCCTATATATAATAGTAAGCGTATGAGATTGGTGAGTGATGATATTAAAGATCCACTTTTGTAAAACCAATATGTAAATAATATATTTAACTAATGTAAAAGAAATATACAAGATAAGTCGCCTTCTGTTTAGAGATTATCTTCGCTCGGTGCGTAAGATTTCCCGGTAGTCACGACTTTCCAGCGCGTTTACCACTATATGGCCTGAACTATCTATTTTTAGCGAGGATTTGTGATTCGAGAAATCAGTCAGCATGACCCTTCCTTGATAATATTATACCTCTCTTGCTGAGAAAGCCTGTCTTTTTATAAGTTTTGGATGATATGAATATAAAATAATAATATTAAATAAAACAATCTGAAGATTCTGGAGAGAGGGATCTAATGTGGAGATCTATTTCTTCGGACTTCTTTTTTAATGATTGAATATTATTCAATTACCTGATACTGAAAGAAGTATTTATCATACAGACGTTGGTTTAATATTATTATATTAATTATTTCATTTCGGACCTATTGCTATTAAATTTTGCTCGCGAACATAAATCAATTGGCCATAAGTACGATACACATTAAGTATATAATAGATTTTTAACTATAAAAATTATAACCAAAGTGTCAGATGCTACAAATGCATAAATAAGAAGAGAGGTAAGAGCACTCACGGCGCCTAGAGTGACGTCTTATCGCTCCCGAGGGTGTATGGTTGTAGAGCCCCAACTCATGGTCCAAAGGCGCGAATGAAACCACTAGCATGTTGAATGAGGATACCTATGATGACCGCGAGTCGTCAGGTAATCGCACATGAATCTCTAGGCGTAGATCTTCTGAGCTGCGACGAAAGATACTACCCTAGAGAGTTTCTCTCACTTCATAGGAGTAGACTAATGAAGACCGCAGCGGCAGATCGGGAAGGCATCCTGCGAACCTCAGTAACAATTGGCTAAGGCGTTATCCAGGCTCTCTTGGCCAGAACTACAATAGATATCGGAAGTCAAGATGGGAGGCTTGAGTACTAAAAAATCTCCAAATACTAGTGATAACCTCAGATAGGTGGGCTAATAAGTATAAACGAAGCGACTACGTAACCTACTGAGTCACCATACTACTAGTAGTATCATCACTATAACTAGTGGGTACTAAGAGCTGATATATAAAATACTATATAAAATATATATATAAGTATTATATCCACCCTAAATAATAAGGTTGAATAAGTACCGAAATATATAGTGAGCCGATATAATATATATATATAGGTATCACATAACATATATTAATATACTATATATATTTATATATTAATATAAATAATATATTATATATAAATATATAGCCTATATAAATTTATAACGCATAACTAATATATACTATCACTAATACTACTGGCATCAACCGTATAATTAGTTCTTGTTATTAGAAAAATTTATTTTTTATTTTTTATATAATTTATAATATTATATTTATATATAAAATATAATATAATAATATTATAATATAATACTATATAGTATTTCATATATATATATACTATATATTTATATATAATATATATTATTTATATATAGATAATATATATTATATTATAATATATATATATTTATATATTAATATATATAATATTCATATATAGTACAGTATACACTAGAATAACTATATAACCTATCATACTATGTTTAAGTATAGAATATATATAATTATATAAATATATATACATAATGTAATATATATTAATATATAATATATTATATACATACTATAAGTATATATATAACTATAGTAGATATCATACATATATTATCATAATATATATTATATATGTATAAATATATATTATAAATATATACTAATATAATCATTATTATATATATATATATACTATAGTATATAAATATAAAAGTCATAAGGTATATACGTATAATATAATAAGTACGTATATAAAGTACTATAGTATATATATATATACGTATATAATTATATATATATATATAAATATATAATATATCATATATATATATATATATATATCTAAGTATATATATATATATTGTAATAAGTAATACATAATATATATAATATACATATATATATAGTATATAATATTATTATAGTAATAATTAAGAGTATATAGAATATTAGTTATATAATATATCCTAATATAGAGTATAGTATAATAATATATAGTATATATATATATAGCAGATGAATACCGTAAGTACTACCTATACAAAGGTGGGCACCAAGTTAATGAGAAGGTTACGTTCCCGTTAATTCTTAATCGTTAACAAAAAAAATTAACGGCATTAATCATTGAAGCGTTTATCGGTAAAGAATTTAACGGAAGTTAACGTTAATCGTAAATAACGTTAACCTTTCTTTCAATTTTTTTTTTTTTTTTCTTTTTTTTCTACAGTAATAATCACCACCACTCACGGGCCGAGCCCTATTCAAGGAGGGATTTTCTCTAGGTAATTAAAGTTCACCCTCGTAGCGCAAATTACGCAGATGAAAACACACAGACGCAGGCTTAAAGTGAGGGAGATAAATTCAGCAGGAAACACAGAAGTAAAAGTAACCTTTACCAAACACAGAACAGTGGTGGAAGAAAAAAGGAAACACCGCAGCAAACTTAGCCTGGACTTACCAAATTAGCTACCACAAACTCAGTGCGCAGATACAGGCACACCCTTGTGCTACAGGGCGTCGTTAAAGTTGGTGGTTTACGCCAAAGTGGTAAGTCTCCCTTCGAACACCTGCCCTACGAACCATAGAAAAGAAGATAAACAACCAACAATCGCGCGCAAAGATAGAGGTCAAGTGAACTGAAAGTACATAACAGTTGATAAGCCTTTGGCTTGTTGACAATCGACCCTGGAAATCCAAAAAGCCGGGTGAAACCAAGAGCCCCACCAGATGATAAGAGACACAGTACTACGATATAACCCTTGTATAGCAAATGAAGCTAAACTTGAAGAAGAGAAAAAAGTCTCGCAGTCTAAACAGAACTCCCAGTTCTGTTGAGGCCGCCCCAGCAACCGTCGTGATGTTGAGGTTTTCCAAACATTTTTTTGTTTTAAGGACAAGGATGTTTATATTGTCAACAGAGAGACGAAAGAACCGTCAAAGAAATAGGAAAGTTAGAAGGTATTTTAGAGAGGGAGGATTTGTAGAAGTTGGTTTTTTAAAGAATTGAATTTTTCACAAGTTGAGACGACCCCACCCGCAAATTCTATCTAGCGGCGAGAATAGAAATCGGAAAGAATAAGACGAGAGGCAATTCTAGAAGTAAAAAGATGGAGCAGAATTTGAAATCAGTTGAAGAATGAAGGGTCGAGTCATGGGCATATGAGTGAATAGAGTTAGATTGCTTCGCAGTGAAGAAGATCATTAATGAAAAGTAAAGAATAATAGTAGGAGATGAGACGAAACCCTGAGGAACTCCACTATTTAAAAAGAAAAAAGAAAGAAGAAGAATCGCTCATTCAACCATCAAGCCGAATGTTTTAGCTGACTTGAAAGAAAAGCTAGACGAAGTAAAGTAAGGAAAGAAGAAGGAGGAAATGAAAGCGAAGCTTGGGAGCAATAACGAGACGTCTGACACCGGCCAGACTTGCTATGGACATTACGTCATGGCGCCACTACCAAGTCTGCCAGTAGTCCTAAGAGC
>JABUQX010105140.1:17500-32359 GCA_015478945.1 Trachelipus rathkii | reverse complement strand
CACGTATTACTGGATCTAATATAATTATTTTTTTCTTTCGTATTAATTTTCTTTCAATCACTCTTAGAATTAATTTCACTCATATCTTGCTGCATCACATTTATTATTTAAAAATTCGCAACTTAAAGCCTATACCCCTTTCACTCCGGGAGACCAACAAGCTATAAAAAAATAAGATATATAAAATTATATATTCTATATCACTATAGCTACTATTTCTTATCTATCATATACATATAATTATTATAATAGTCTAATATATCAGTATTACTATATTCCTAGATTCCTCCCACGGGCCTTACACGAAGATAGGATCCTCCCACATAATAGTTAATCATATGATATACCTGTATCTTAAATCTGATAATCCTATAAGACTATATAATATATATATAATATAGATTATATTTGATATACTTATGACTTATACTCGATATATAACTAATAATATATAATATAATCTATCAATATACTTATATACTTCATATTATAATACTTACATCAGATTATACTACCATATAATACCATATTACTAGTACGTACTACCTTCTCAAAGAATCTCATATCGTAAAAAAATCCTTAAGGGCTCAATCACCATTACGTTCCGATCGCAATATACTCAGCTATAAATAACGTTACTTTTTACTCTCGGGAGATGTTGCAAAATAATTCTTATTACTCAAGGAATTTTTTTTCCGAAAAGATATATCAAAAATTAAAGTACTAAATATAAATACGCAGTGAACCATCGATATTCAGTATTTCCACGTTATTAGTTTAATTTCGGTTTTCTTTTTCGTAAACTTTAGCTTGCAACAGATTATTCTGCACTCATCATCCATAAAAATTATGATCAAACTAACTTGATTTTAAAGATAATTCATATCTATCAGTTTATCCTCAAGTTTTGTGAATATATCTTTTTCTTTTAAAGAAACATAGATTCTTATGGCTTTTCAATACCCTATAAAACTAAATATTATACAGTAGAAAAATTGGTTTTAAGTGCTCAATTTATTTAACACAAATAATTAAAATAGTCATATAAGGAGCAATTTTAGTATCGGATATCTTACCACGTATTATTAATTTATTATAATAATCTACTCTTTTTTCGCGTCCTTCTTAATTTCCTTTAAAGTCCTTATATCATTATCTTTATCATATCATTTGTATTAAAAAAATTGCTTACTTAGAACTGTTAAAAATAATCGTAAAAAAAATACTTAAGACTCCTCTCGTGCTTCGATAGGGCTACGAAAAACGATTACTGTGTACTTGCCGGAGGAAGTGCATAAAAAAAATTTGTTTTGTTATAATTTTTTTAATATAGCTAGTCTCTGATAATAGAATTTAAATTCGAATGATATTTATTAGAGTAACTCAAACCAAAAAATTAAAATCATTAAAATGCTTACTATATATAGATTAATCTGCGTTCTATTTTAAGAACGACCGTTAGCGGACTACTTTAAATAAATATAAATATTCTATTATTAAAAGAAAAACAAGAATATACAACCTAGAATGTTGGATGTTCAACACGAATCGATAAATACGACGCAGCATTTAAACGTTTACTTAAAAGCTCTATCCATGTATCTATTCGCAAAACCTGTACAAACACCCCCTTTCTACCCCCTATTCACCTATGGTAGGTGCCAAACTCGGATTACATATTATACCTAGACACGTAGCTCTTCATTTCTTCATATTTATTGCCTTTGATAATTCTTGTTATCGTAGTTAGAAATTATTGTTGTTTTCATTTAGGAGTAACTTCGATATGGTCACACCCACACCGATATTTTTGTAATTTCATAAAATTATTTCATAGTCCCGTATACTTATGTAGCCATTATTGCTTTATCTATTCTACTACTAAAGTTAATACTAATCTTTTGTTAGTCCGTTCTTTTCATATCTTATTATTGTTACTACCATCTATTATTATTAAATGGATTATGATATCGCCGGCCGTTCCTTCAATTTCTTGTTCAAACACCCGATACATCGTTCCGGGATGTCGCCTCATTTCGTCTCTTCGCTTCTCCTGAGGCACATTCCGAATCCACGGACGGCGGGGGCGTCGGCGACCGAGAGGCGATTTTTTGTCGGCGAAGATAAATTTTCGCAGTTCATGGATGTATTCTCGCAACCACAAAAGGTCGGACGCGGATTTTTCCACGAGAATGTTTAGCCCCCGCGGTTTATTATGTCGACGCGCTCTTCACGCCCCGCGACGTGGATTCCAGCGCGAAATTCCCCCATATCTTAATCATGTTTAGAGCCGTAAGCAGTTCCCGGCACTCCTCATTTTGTTTTTACTTAACTGCCTAAATCCTTTCAATAGAACGTCTAAATAACGCCCTTTTTCTCCTCCTATTATTAATCTGAACTTTATTGCCCAGCGAGAGACGTGTCCAGAGCGGTCCTCGCCGATCTTATCTCATTTTTAGGAACGTCAGATCGAAGTAGTTCCTCTGTCAATGTCGTATTATCCATTCCCAATCACTTCGTCTCGAACTCATCGCGTGATCAAAGAGACGGGTACGTTCGATCGCGCCTCCGCAATTGCCTACGACTTTCTGCGATCACCACCACACGTCGTTGTTCTTCGAATTAACGCCGCCGCCGACGGTCAGGTCTCTGGCATTAACGAACTCGCTTATTTTGAAGAATAGTCAGATCACCGAAAAGGGTCACGTCTCAGAGCCCCTTCTTTTCTATCGCCGACTGTTTTTTAAATATTCGCAGCGCCCACGTATATCAGATAATAATGTTAATCGCCCGTGTTTCTGTATATTTTGAAATCGACCGAAACATGAATTTTACGGAACAGCGTTTACGCTGATTCTTTCGGCACTACTTCGTGCCATGCGAAATATTACTCCTTCTCCCCTTTTCTTCAGAATGCCACGAGACCAAACTTCGATAATCTGCGGCGAATCCGCGATTATTATAGCATACATCTCGTCCCTATTTTTGCCGATGCTACGCGTCATAAAATAATAATAATCTAGTCTGAACAGCAATGTTCTCGACACATCACATATGCGCCACGTCTGACTCGACATTCGACACCGAAGATGTTGATACAATAATCCGTCGTTTTCGATTTCCGGCCGATTCGCGAGTCACGCAGTTTGTCGCCCTACAATATAAGCCGAAAAAGTATTGCTTTTTATTCTCTCTCATTACACGCCGTTGGTTCGATATCTCCTCGAAAGAACAAATCATGACAAAAATAATTTCTCCGGAAACGTTTTATCCATTTCCTTCTAGGCATACCAATTCCCATCTCAATGTTTTTACGCACACGCCCATGTCTTCTGCAAACAGACAGCCGATGCCCTGGGAAAACCGTCCGCGAAGCGTAATTTATCAAAAAAATCGACGTCGCAGGTTTTCGATATCGACCTTTCAAGGAGTTCTAAAATCACAGAATGGCGTTTCTATCGTTCGTCGTAGGCAAGAATTCTGTGTTCTACTCGCCGCTTACCGTCACGTCGTCTGGTATACCGAGCTGGTTCGTTCAACTGGTTCTTCAGGATTCAGGTTAGCCTTGCCGTTGGTGAAGCAGGGGAAAAGGCATTCGCCGCATTTTTGATTAATAATTTCTCACGCGCACTCTCGAAAAACGGATCTCATCGGCCCAAAAAACTTGCGACTACTACTTAGCCGCTACACATCTTGCTATTATTTTCCTAAGTCTTAGGAGAAAGGAAATACCCTAATCGTCTCCCTTTTCGACTCCTTCGACGCTAGATCCCCCCTGATTTATTTTTTTTTTTTTTTCCGATTTATATTTTCCTGCTGGATGGTTGTTTTCAAAAACCGAACTCGCCGTTTTATCGTTCGATTTTATTCGTTTCCTTAACACTAAGTAAGGGAAACTACGGTCAATTGACAGAAATAATGAAGGGGGAAGGCGAAGTGAGCGTGCGCGGAACAATCCGATCACCGAAACTGTATTTTCCCTATTCGCGTTCTTGACTGACCCCGAATAGGAATTTCCCAGTTCAGAAATATTTTTCGGCCGATGAACCCTCTTCGCCTCTACTCACTCACAGCCCAGCAAAACGTCTTCGCTATCGGCGAATTTACCTTTTGATACCTTTTTCAGAAATTTTTATTCTTATAAAACTCTTTTCGTGTAGTCATGATTCGCCTCGCCCCGTAATTGTAGAACTCGTATGCGTTAAGCGCGGCACGGATAGCCGCCTTCTCTGCCCAGTAGGCCGCGTCCGCTTTAATCGATTATATTCCGCACGTTCGCTTTTCCTCCGTGTCGACAGAGTAGCGAAGAGGCTCGTCTATTCGTCCTAAGAATTTTAAAAGATGTCTTATCGTATCTCGGTTTGGTTCCTAGCGCGCACTCTGCCGAATCAGCGATTTCTCTTTCGTTATACGAAATATATGATAGATAACATAATAAAAAATTATAAAAAGATTTAAGCAACGAATCATTTATTACTTTATAAGCGACTAGCAGTGATGAAATATTATTAAATACCCCTTTTCAATTTTCGGGAAAACGTATTCACGCACGACCTGGCTTCGAATTTTCAATGACCAGAATTATAAAATCTCAGCGGACGCGACTATCGTTCGAGAACGACCGAAAGTTCTTGCTGCCCGGTACGAACAGAAATGGATGGCGTTCACTTGCCGGGCAAATTGGAAAAATAAGTCTCTGCGATGATAATTAACGCTGCATAACGCGGATATACGAAAGGTCGCTATTTCAAAAATTCAAGCATAGCGTTAAATAAATTCGAATGAAAGACAACGCTATGGAAAAATTGCGCGGGCGCTTCGAAATTCGACTTATTTAGCAACCTGGCGTCATCCTATCTTCGAGGCTCGAGGCGTTTCAATGGACCTACATCCACGATAACCACCACCACCACCACCGCAGCCGCTGCGCGCCGCGACCTCTCACCGGCCGACGCGCGCATGACGACTCGACGTAAGGAACCATCGCATTCGCTCGCTAATTCAACGGACCCAAGTCTGCGTATCACGCATTGTTGAATGCCAGCAAAGACGTATGCTAACGAGCAATAAAATCTAAAAAGGATTCATTCCGTAATAGTACAACAGAGACTAGTAAATTCGACGCATGGGCATTAGGATATTATTTATACGCATATGGTCTATTGTAAAAACCTAAAAGCCTTTAATAAAAAATATAATACTCCCCTAGAGTTTGAATTAAATCGTCCTTCTCAAATTTCTTGTACTCGTAAATCTCCTTCGAGACTCTCTATTGTCCGCGAGCGGTATGGTCTGCAGCGCGCGTTAATTTTTTCTCGCTGCCTCGAAGAAATCCGGAAGGAGCAACGAGCGACATCGGCACTAAACAAATTTGTACCATCGAGGGGATCGAACTAAAAACTTGAGTTTGGCCTGGTTGTCTTTAGAGAAACCTTCCTCGACTCAAGATTAAGTGTCATTTCGTTTTTCTATTACTTTTTGCGTCCTCGTGGTATCAGTTGCCTCAGCGTTCGTGAAGCATGTGATGTCGTAAACGTTTTCAAACGCCGCTCTTTCGCAAACCCCATTTCCTAACGCAACAAGATTATTATCTCGTCATTCGCGCGCACGGGAACGTGCTGACTGGCACTGCATATGCCCTGCATGCTGCTCTGGAACTACCGACGGATCGTCGCCGCCCGTCAGCTGCTATGCTTTTCTGATCGGTCGTCGGCAACGATAAAGAACTAATTGAGTATGTAGGAGCCGATGTCAACGAAGCTGAGGATGAGTGCGAATGTGGCGAGCAGGTTTACTGCTTGATCGCGGCTTTGAATTACAATAATTTGCTTTGGCTCGACATCCTCTTTGATGCGTCGGGTGCATACTTGACTTAGAAGCCATCAAAATCAGCTATGATTCCAAATTCTGATTTTCTGCGCAAGTTCTTTTTGATCTTAGAAATGTTCGTTCCTTCTCGTACACTACGTAGTGTAACAGCCCGGACTGTGCCTCTGTGCGTTTGATGCGCGCTGGTATTCGAGCCCGACTACGGCTCTATGTTAAGCTTTATGACATCACGAGAATTTTGGCCGGTGTTTGCACGTTTGTTCCGAGTTTTTCGACACTATGCAGCGTCTGATCGCCCAACACTAACTAGACCGACAATCTGACACAAAATCCTCGCTATGAACATTCATGTCCGTGATGTCTTCAATGCGTTCGACATTCGTTTAATTGATGAATATCGTCAGCGCTCCTTGAAGTTCACCAGCTCAATTAATGTCGTTCTGGATATTCCGATATCGTCTGAACGTTTGCTCTTTGTCGTTTCTGCATATCTTGAGTTGAAAAATCGTGAGAGCGGTTATCGTTAAATTTTTTTGACGGATTTTGTCGTCGATTTTTCGACAACCCCTTGATTATGACGAGGCATTTCTTTATAAGAGAGCCTCGGTAAATTTTAAGCTGTTGCTTCGCCTTCTATCACGAGGCCATGTAATGTCTCCCGGCGAAGTTTCGATATCGCGCCGGCAACGGTTTGTTAAAATCCTCATAGATCTCTCCAGATCGTAGCCGGGAATTAGGACGGGGTCTTCGTGTGGGTGAAATTTTGTCTCAGTATGAATCTTTCACTGCACTGATAGGCGATTATCGTCGATGTCTAATTATTCGATGTTCTTTCCAGCGATATCATCTTGTTTTTCTTTTCCTTTCTTTTCGCCCGAATACTTGCGTACGATTTATACAGTGTACGAATAAAAGGAAACTCTTCACCGTGGAAGGAATGGAACGAACCGCACTAATACTACGCAGTAACAAATAAGTCTTAATTTTTACTAAGGTCATCTATAATACTTTTCTCAGGTGGTATCAGTAATTTCGAACATTTGTCCAAACACGTTCCTCATATTTTCGAATAAGATATGCCATCTCTTCCTGATTCGTTCGTGTACAACAATTGTGCTTGTAAATCGATGAAACTTTTCGGATCTTTCCATTTCTTCTTTTTTCCGAGGCGGGAAGATAGGCGGGAGCGTAGCAACGGTTCATTTCTCTTTTCTATTTCTTTTCTCAAATTTTAAAAATAAACTTTTTTCTTTTGTTTTATTTTATCGTTTCAAGATTAAAGAGCTCATCTTTATTAGTCATCATTTACGAGCCTTTTTCTTTCTTTAATCGTTTGTTTTTGCCCCCCATTCCGCTGTCTAAATATATCTACACCCGTTTTAGTCTCCTGAGTAATCTACTCGAATTTTCTGGATGACGCACTTATTCACAATTTCACTCCTCCTTCTGGCTGCCGTCTTCGTCGATCCATAATCATCGTATCCAAAATTATTTACGCTAAGCATACGATTGGGAATGAGAAGAGGCATGAGTTTGCCACCGGGTCTAGACGCGTGCGCACGAAGCAGAAGGGCGCGGGAAAAGTCTGAGGAACCGCTCACGACATGTTAATATAAAGTAGTCGACGGACGAAGTATAATGTATCGTTCATAATATTTCACGTGGACATAAATTTTGTCTTTCTGTAACACGATATAATTAAGATTTGACAAAGCTTAGGGGGGTCGCGTGGCGGATGACGGCAGTCGATGAAAAATATACGGAACATTCCTTCTCCACAGGTTTGTCTTTTTAATAATTTAAAGATAGATTATTCTAATAAATGGCGTTTATTTCTGTAATAATTATTGTTTTGTATGTGGGTTTAATATATATGAAAGTATTATGTTTGTTTTTATCATAATTCATTATTCGATTTTATCCTTCCCTCTCTTCTCTTTATCGTTTACTATTATTTCTTTAAACACCCCGAAGACGCGAGCCTGATCCGCTGTCCGTTTGTGACGGAATTGGACTTACGAGCCGTAAACTTAGAACGAGGATATCCTAAACGCGACCTCAGCCAATCGTGAGCGAATTTCAGGCGTTCCACGTGCCGTAGCCAAACGTTGAGCCAGAAACCGCCAGAAAATTTCTATGCCTGACCCGTCCTCCAAATTAAATACACGCGGGCTTGCCGCGCGATCGAAGGACGAGCTCGAACAGTTGGTTTGGTTAAAAGGGCCGTACGGACTACGCTGCTTCATTCTAGAAATATCTTTCTTGTGAGTATAAAAGTTTTTTCTCCTCTCCGTAATCCAAGGACAGTTTCACCGTTGATTTATAAGACTTCTTCGTCCTAAACGATTTTTTCCTTCTCGCATTTTATTTCTTAGATCGCCTGTTATCCCCTCCTTCTCCTACACATTAGCGTTTAGGTAAACCTTTGTTTTTTTTCTTAAAATGTTAATTCCTTCACTCGACAACGGTACCTTCAGTCGGTATGAACTATCGCGGTTTTAAACCTATAATATAGATAATGATAACAGTCCGAGTCGATTATCAGGATCTATCGCATATCAATACACGTCTTCTCTGTCTGTCTGAAGTATAGGTCCCATAAATGATCCCTGCCCCCCATCTATCGCTCGTAACGATAGCGTTTCAAAATCTTCCTCTTAATATCCTTCGGGATTGACTGATGTAATCTCCTACATAAGCATGAATGCGAGATCTGGGGTGCGGTGCATAGACCTTCATTTCCTTCTTTCCCAGAATAGATCGTTCCTAGACGGTTAGTACTCGATCAATGTACCTCGCTTCATCGTCTTGATATACTGGGCCTGTCCGTGTGCACTGGAGAATGATACTGCCAAGTTCGGCAGTTTTCAGGTCTATATATATCTCTGAAAGAGATGCCTTGCTCCGTTGGTCATAAAGCCCCTACGCCGAGAATATCTCAGGTGGTCAAGTCTTTTCGGAAATAGAGCTGTGGCGAGGAAACTTATTCGCGAAAAAAAACAATAAAAATATAATATTCTATGTTTTCACTTCGTAAACATTTGTTCCTAATATATATATATTCCTTTTCCTCGTTTTATAAACAAAATTAGATTAATAATTTGTTTTTTTAATACTTGTTTATAATACTTGCTTTGTTTTTTTAATACTTTCTTAACTTTTAATCCGATTCAGTATCTTGTCTAATACATATCACTTTCTATCTAATTTTAGCGTGTGTGCGATCGTGAAAAATTACATAATCGAATAAAAAATATAAATGTATTTTGATGTTCTATTTAGAATACTTTCATCGTCTTGATTCAAACAAAACTGGTGCCCTTAGATATCATAATTCAAATACTGCTAGTTGCTTTCAGGCTTCCCACACCTATCCTATCGAACCCCAAAGGCCGAGATAAAAGAAACGTGAACACCGACCCCCAAAATGAACAGTGATCGGGCCAGCAAAAGATTGTGAGTCGAGCTCTCACTATAGGATAAACTTGGTTGCGAGGTGGATCGAAGTCGTTTGTAAATAGGATTTCAGGAAACAGCCGGAGAACTTTAAGTACATTCAGGGAACAAGCCTCTTTCAAAACTGCGCTCAAATCCGGAGATTCTCTCTATATAGCTTACAGAGGCAGATAGCCGCGCTATACGATTTAGCTAGGTCCGCCGCGTTACCGAAATTGATTCTCATCCCATCTCATATATGCGTGTTTATCCTGAGTATTACCGCGAGATATTACAATTGACCGCTCGCTAAATAATAAAGACATGATGCCGGAGAATCTACACGCATTGGCGCTAGATAGTTTTAAGACATAAATTGGAATGCGCGAGAATAAAAATTTGAATTAGCTACTTTCGGCGACTCATTAGCGTCTGATCTTGGGACCACTAACAGAAAATGCACTCCGAAGATCGCAACCAATCGACCAGGAAAAAGAGAAAGCTTCTCAAAAACAACTCTCTTCTACAGAAGAGCTTTCATGTGCCCGAGAATAAAACGATACTAAACTAAGATCCGACTGCACCGTCGCAGACTGAAATCGTTACGTTGTTATCGCCGTAATTGCGGTCATGAAATTCGCGACGCTTTAATAAGGTCCCGAGATCAATAAAACACAGCATGAGGTGTTCGATCCAGAGCGGCGTGCGTGCGCGAGGTCGAACCGTTGCCAGGCAGCGACAAGCCCAGCGCTTCGGTGAGGCAGCTTAGTTCGCGGTGAACATCAACGAAAACAAAATTTTAAATCTGGGGAATAACCAGTCCGCCTGCCGAGAAAAAAATCTTGAAATGACGGATTCAAACGCCGGTCTCCAGATCAAGTTTTACCGTCGTCGTTCTGCCCACAACCAGCCGGAACGACGGAGCCTTCTGGCGACCGCTACCGTCGTCGATTATAATGATTCCATCGGCTTCGCTTGAAGCTCATTAAATTTAATCTTGAACGGTATCGAGAAAAAACATAAATGTTTGCTGAGTTATTTTAACGAAGAAATCCTTCGACGCAATCGCACAGTTGAAACGGGGTTGGGTGCCAGATTAAAAAAAATTAAAAATTCGAGCGAGGAAACGATAGCGCAAAATCGGAGTTGCCGGGAGACACGTAAGCGAGACGCGATAGAAATCGGGGACTTGGCGCAAAAAAAATGACGAGGCAAATTATTAAAAACATTCTTCTCTCTCTGCCTAAAAAATACTCTCAGAATCCCCTAATATACCCGCGAGAAACATCTAAATCTGGAGAGTTCTGATAACTCTGTTAAATCATTGTAAAATTATTTTCTTAGTGGTACATATTATTGTAATATAATGAAATAAGATATAAGATTATATATAAAATATATATCATTTATTAATATATTATATATTATATCGAATATCGTTATCGCTGTGGTGTTACTTGAGAACTAAGACTTACGATTTATTCGTCTATATTTACTTACCCCTACGTTCGGACGGATCAGTAATATCTGATACTTCGATATAATTGTCGCGAGGAGCCATCGCATATAAGCGTATATTGTTTATACGCATAGCGATTTCGAAGAATTCTTTAGAATAATAAAGAGAAAGCATTATAATTAAAGAGTTATAATTTATATATATGACTAACGCTCTTCTAAGTGATAAGTCCGACGACTTGATACGCTAAAATTCAGGCATGAACCCGTACTATTCACTGACCTCTGAAACTCAGAAATTGTCAGAATAAATAATCGCGCGCAACGTACGAAATCTCTACGTCAAACTAAAGATGCGTCGATAAAGTAAAATCTTTTGAATTCAGATTACGACGAAATATAGTTTTTGGCATTCGCGAATAAGTCAACAAATATAATGAAGAGGTAAAGATAAGTAACAATTAATAAAAATTGAGGAGAAGACGGATATATTATGAAGAAAATAAAAATGATGAAAGCTTTTCATATCGCATCGTCGTCTTAGAATTAAATAAAAATGTGACAGTCTGATCACATCTTTATTAAACTCTTTTCTTTAAATTTTTTCTTTAAGTATTCATAAGATTATTATCTATATGTTCTCTTTTTTTTATATTTAAATAATAAAAATTCGCAATTAAAAAAAATCTATTGTTCATTTTTTAATCGTGCGATATTAACTCGCTTTCTCTAATGTTACGTTAAAGTGTAATTTGTTGATTTAATTTTTAAACGCTGTGTATAATCGTATGAGTTTACCCTGAGAAAAATAATCATAACCTCTTACAGTGTAACTGACACCAACTCTCTATTTTCCAGATCGAACCTTGACGATTTTTGTAAGTTTAACTTCATAGAAGTTAGTTCCTAGAAGTCCCGGACACCCCGCGCAAAGTAACGATGGTGTCCGTAAGCACCCTACATGCTGCTTTAGTTTTCGTAATAGTCTATAGACACTTCGAAGAACTCGATCGGAAGGAATCACAAAGGAGCGAACCGAGGTGTCGATACGTGTATGCTACTAACAGAAACGACGCTCTCATGACGTGTTCAAATTTAATTCGTCTACACAAGAAATTGCTACCTCACCACATTAACTCTATCATTTACATTTTTCATATGTGCCACTCTCGAGTGTAACACTTAGAAATAAGTTGTCCTCATAAAGGAGTAACATTTAGAGAAAAAAGCAAGTTTTATCTCTCACCTCTTACAATTTCCCAATAGTAGATAAAACCCTTTTGTACGAATTATTTTCTGGTCTGAATAAGAGCTATCTAGGATAATGTCTCGAAAGGTAGGGGTACCATAGTCCGAATTGCTTCCACGTAATAACTATAATACCAAATAGTACACTTTAGTCTAGGACACCTCGGCAGTATCAGGCACCTACGCTAGCGCAGACACGAGCAAAATAAATTATGTGATTTCACGTTGATCCTAGAAAGACGCGCCTACAGCTCCATATTAAGTAACTTTCTGGCGATAAACAACCCGTAAATCTTTGTTTACTTCTAAAAACTTGATCGACAGTAGTAATTAGCTTAGTAATTAGCGTACCTAATTAAGTCTTCAGATATCTATTACTATCGTACGATCCACGTAATTAATTACGTACGGTGCTATGCGAAAGTCCTATGATATACTTAATTAAATTTTCTTTAGAGAGAGAATATTAACCTCGAATGAAAACTCCCTGAAAGAAGAACGAAAAATTATACTTTTATCACCCATTTTTCTCGATAATATATTACAATATGAACGAATAATCATTATATAATATAAATAATAATAAGTATTAATAATAAATTATAAAAGTATTTTTAAGAAATTTCAACATATCAATAATATACGGTAAAACAGGATTTAATTTCCCTACTAAAGTAATCCGTAATCAACACAAAATTGTACATATAACGATGCATATTTTTCATTTATTAAAAAGCATAAAAATGTCTATCCAATATATATCAAGAATACAAATATATTCCTTTTAGAAGCAAAGACATGGAACAGCCACAAAAATCAAATGAAAAAATAAATAAAAATTAAATATATGCTACTTTTATCACTTGTATTTATAAATCAGTACTATATATATAACTACTTAATAATTAAAAAGTAGATATTATCATCCTCCTTTTATAACGATCGACATACTAATCTACCGATTAACGTGATAAATTCTTCACTATTAATATAATTGAAATTATAACGTGAATAAATATATAGTTAAAATAATAAAATCAATGTATCGATAAACAATCAACTATCGTCTTATTAAAATTATCAAACATCGCAACATATCTTTATTAAACAATTAAAGTTTCTACGTTCAATATAAAGCGAAAACACGAAAAGGATTAGTATAGACCGGCTACCGAGCTCGACAATCTTCCAAACATCTCTTAAATCTCCGGTGACCCCAAACGAATACTCCTGATATAAAAATTATTATCAGCTTCTTAGTATTGATTACAATAACAGAAATAGAGTACAATTAACCAGATTTCTAATATCTCAACATATAGTTGTCATAAACACTTTTTTTTTTAAACGCTTATTGATAAATTACGATAGAGACATTTCATCCTAATCTTCATAGTGCCTCGTTAATCATATTGCTCGTTATTCTTACTTTCTTTCAGTCTGACGGACTGCTTATTCAGCGATAAGACGTCGTAGCGAATGCGGTACTATTACTACATATTTAAGAAATATATATCCTGAAGCAATGAAATACGCATCGCACGCACGCAAAGCTCAAGCAGATAAGGAACGGTTGTTTTAAAAGATGGCGTTAAAAGATAGTAGTTCTGTAGGCAGATTGTTGACATAAAAGATAACCGATGAGGAAGAGAGTTAGAGTATCGGCATGTGTTAATTTCCTATACCCTCATAAAGCAGTTACAATTGATGCAGCACATACAAGCAAAAGAAAAAGAAATCAGCTTTTAGTGCTACCGAGTGACATACAATCCCAATAAGAGTAAAGTAAGAAATTAGTGGATGCGGCCTACAAAAGATGATGAGGACGTCTAACAAAATTTGCCGGAGCAGGCAGCTGGTAAAACTCAATGGCACGCGGAAAGAGAGCAATATTATTCTGCGAAGCCCTTCCTAGTCGGCTTCAGTAGAGACGGAGATAAATGATAAACAATCCCGGCGGAGAGGAATGGGATCATGCAAACGTAAGAACGGCAGAGGTAAGAGGGACATATACATCCTCAAAAATGTCTGAGAGCCCCCTAAAGGGTTATCCCAGACGATAAAAGAAGAGATAAAGGAGAGACAAATAAAATGCGTATGAGAAGAAAACGGAAAAAGTATGAATAAGGAAAAAGAACAAGTCAGAGATGGAGAAGGCACATGATAAAGAGCACTGCACAGGTTCCGGATCCGGAGCAGGTGTGGTGCAGTGCTGAGTAAGTATACATTCGTTTAATATACCAATATTGGTGTCATTTTGCATGTTTCTGACCCCATAGATCCCGAATTTGATAGCTTCAAATCGCTTCGGGGAGTCTGAGGACCCCCCTTGGAGTGAGATCCTTGAAGGAAAGCCTGCTTTTACCCTGTTTAATGTGTTACATTGATCCACATGTACTGAAATGACGTTGGATTATTTCCTGAGGATTGTAAAATGGTAAAACACCCACACGATATTGGGACCAAACCTCTAAAAGGGGGTTTACCCTTAAAAATTATATATATTCATCTAATAACAAATAATTACTTAAGTTGATTGCTATATCAGCCTCAAATCTCATTTTCTTCAGGCAGACGTAAACTAATATATTTAAAAAAAAAAAAAAAAAACTAATATATTTCTTCAGCATGATGAAATATTTATATTATGCTTAAAGTTTTTATTTTATTTTGTCTAAAGTTTTTTATTTATTTTAAAACTTGTAGTTTACTTATATAATTTGTTTGATTTTTGTTTTTATTTATTTATTTTTAAAATATATTTTAAAAATTATTAAAAACATTTTGTTTTCATTAAAATTTAATTTTTTTTAAATATGTACTTTATACACCAGTTAGGCAGTAAGTCAATGAAGCAGTAGCGCAAACACGTTACAACAGCTCCCTCCC
>JABUQX010105139.1:40000-43147 GCA_015478945.1 Trachelipus rathkii | reverse complement strand
TGTGGTGTGTGTGTGTGTGTGTGTTGTGTTGATAACTGACTCATATCATAAGTAAACGACAAAATTCTTATAAAATGCAAATGTCCAGCTGCATAACATTTTTTTTAATTTTAGACAATAACAGATGGAAAAAATTAGCTTCTTCCTATTCCACAAGCACATTTTTTCCGCTTTATATAAGATACTTTATTTAAAAAACAATAAAGTATCTTTAAAAATATTTTACTAATAAAATTTCAAATTTACTAGAAAAATATAAAAACATTGTCGTAATGTTAAATCAAGCAACTCGAGGGAAAAAGCATCTGGGGCAATTATACCTTCTTAGCGCCAGCGTGACGTCACCAGTAAGTGAATTTTTTATTTTATATTATCTTGGACACATTGAAAGAGAAATCTATAACGAAGTAAATAACATTAAGGCAAATATAATGCATAAATTATTAATTAAATTATATTGCTATAATTCCCTCACCAGAATTTGACATAAATATTATAAATTTAAATATATTATACTCCGGAAAGAAATAACTTACAAAAACACAAAGATTATTATAAAAAATCTTAAATAGTCCAAATACCTGGAAATAATATCTTATTAGATCCGCGGAAGTGCCACAATATATATATTATATATATATACCTATATATATTCATAATACATATATATATATAAATATATATATTATTTAACTATATTATATACTATTATACTATATAATATAATATATATATATATATATATATATATAAATATATAATATATTAATAATATATATGCTCGAATTAGCTACCCACACGACGATTGATACATTGGTGATTCTCCGACCATTATTCATTATTCAATCATATTTATGCATAAATACTTGCCTAACATCTATTTATCCGAATGTATTAATATTTCCTCTGCTTCTTAGCAATATAACTTAATAGTCAATTAGGTTATTCAGATTATAGTGATAACAAGAATAACAGCTATTTTGAGTAAACTCTATATTTGCAACCTAAAACTGGGCAAATCTGTACAAAGAATAGACTTAAACCCAAAGTAATCGTCAATCTATAAAGTATCCAGAATAAGGCACTTTTTCCTGATAAAATGCAAATAATAGCCATAATGTTTTATAGTGAATCCATAATAAAGCATTAAAGAGCCCTAACATGCTCGGTCCAACACAGATTTTTCGCGTTGAATTGGACACTCGTATAGGTATATAGAAGAAAGGATCAACCAGATTTGAATGAGCCTCATCTCGTACATTGAGACCTTCGAAACATCCTTCTCTGAAAAAACATAGTTAAACTATAAAAGAGGTAAGCAGAATTCAGATTCCATAATTCTTAATCACAAACAATATAGCGCATTAGCGAACTTATGCATCACTGAAAAACTAAAAGAGTTTTAACAGCCCAATATTGCCAGGTGCTAGATTTGTGGCGTGAACCTTAAGAGTCTTCACCGTATTTTGCTAGTTCGGGGCGTGAACCCCGTGGTTAAATTGAAGGCAAGTATCCAATTTGCTAGTTGGGGGCGTGAACCCCAAGCATCATCATCGAATTGTGATAATTTGGAAAATTGATTCAACTCAAGAATTGGTTTGCAGTTCCAGCAATAAGAAGTTCAGTAAGGGATTGTTTATTGCTTCTTTTCCCCTAATCACAGTTTATAACTCACCTTGCTCATCATATTCCCAACCAAGTATTTCTGATTGAACCAGGCATTTCTCCTAAACAAGGTTTCTTAACGATCCAACTATTCTTGCTGGACATTTCTCTCATTTTCACAGGATAGCTCTTTAGTAACTTACTATTGATCCCATCGAAGAACTTTCTGACTGACTCCCGAATCCGCCGACTATTATAAATTAGATAACAATACGGTAAGTATATCCTACAAAAAAATTACTACGAGATTCCTTTATATAGAATAAATAAAATAATAACTTATTTATTATTAATAACCTGAATATAAAACATATAATTAGTCTTACGCACTCTTTTTCTATTTACTCACTGTAATTATTAGCATGATTACTATTCTCTACATGAGAGAAAACAAATAACATTCGTTATACACAACCGATCGGATCATTATTCTCAATTCTAGCGTGGAATTACTACTAATCACGCTCGTGAATTTGAACCGGACGGGAGACTTGGTCCAAAAAACGTGTAAGATACCTCCATTAGATGATAAAGGCTTAGCTCTTACTGACCATATGTTGAGACCAACCAGAGCGCAGTTTCATTATCAATTGTGCATTATATGGGATAATTGAGAGAACGATTATGTATTAATTTTCTTATACGTTTTGCTAAATATTCTTGGGACGATCCTTATAAAACTCTCTCACCTTGGAGGTTTTTCCACTATAAATACGTTCACCCACTAACTCCCATTAACTAACATCCCTTAATAATACGCTAAGCCACCGCACGCCACTTTATATAATATATATATAAATAAATAAATAAAAAAAATAATATAATAAATATTAATATATATATAATAAAAATATAATGAATAATATATAATATATTATAAAAACAATATAATAATATATAAATATAAAAAATAATTATATATAAAGACATAATATATATAATAAATAATAATATAAATAATAAAATAAATAATCAATATAAATAATATATATATATATTATAAAAAAATTATATATATAATTAAATAATAAATATTATATATATAATAAAATATATTATATATAATAATAATATATTAATAAATAAATAAATATAATATAATAAAATATAATATAAAAAATAAATATAAAAATATAATATAATAAATATTAGATAATAATAATAATATTTCATTAAGATTATTATATTCATATTATGATTACAGATATGGTCATATATAAATAAATCCATCACAAAAAATTGTATTTTAAGATGCCTATATCATGCGCTTATAAAAGATTTTTTATTATTATTTAGTTATGTTTTAATAATATGAATATAATAGTAAGATATAAAAATATGCCAAAACAAAATAAAACTATAGGTAAGATTACACAAAAACTAGATATTAATACAAGCACAATTTACATATAAAACGATATGGAGAGAAATCATCACAGAATGAGAAAATTAATCATGGAAGTCAAAAAATATATAAGAAAA
>JABUQX010105139.1:0-35000 GCA_015478945.1 Trachelipus rathkii | reverse complement strand
AGAAATATATAAGTAAATATATATAATATAATAATCTATAATATATATTAATTATTAAAATAAAGAATAAATAAAATAAAAATATATATAAAAATAATTATAATATAACTATAAATAATTATAAGATAGATAATGTATAAGAAAAATATAATATATATAATATATAAAATATATAATATATAGAAAAATTAGCTAGTAAAATATATATATATATATTTATACATATAGATATATTATATATATATATATATATATATATTAATGGATTTTAAATTTGCAATTTAATGCATTAGTATCTATTATCTATATTTTGAGATATGTTGACGCTTTAACGTTATTTCAATCAATACTCTGTTAGTAGAATAACTGATGTCCCAAAAAATAAATAGATAAACAAAATAACTACAATAGAACGAATAAATAAAAAAATAAATAACTATAATCATCACATGTTTATGTTGATAATAAGTAAAGAATACAATGGGACTATGGATATAAAGAAAGTTGATAATATAACAATTAAATCCCTATATCAGCTTAAATTTTTTATTATTACATGTCACCTAATTAGTAATTCTCACTAGAGTATCCGGTTACCGGATACTTTTGATAAATAAAATTACCGTACCGTAAAACGACGTGATAAGAAAAAAGGAAGTTATAAATTCTCTACGAGCATGGAAGAAAAGTAGAGAAAAATATATATATAATATAAAATAAATAAATAATATTATAATATACTATATATATATCATAAAATATAAAAATAATAATATATAAAAAATAATATATATAATATATAAATAGTAATAGAATATAATATATATAATATAATATATATAATATAATAAAATATAATATATAATAAAATATAAATAGTAATAATGATAATAATATAGTAATAAAAGTATATAATAATCATATAAATAATATATCATAATATAATATGTAATATATGAATAGAACTTATCCTCTATAAAAAAGCCCGAAAAGACCGCGCAGTAAGGATGTAACCGGAACAAGCAGTAATAACTCAATATATTCGAAGACAACCAAAACCGAAAAGAAATCACGAACGATGTAATCGATTTTTTTTTTTCGATCATATTCAAGGCAAACTTTATATTGGAAGCTTATCGAATCTAAAAAGAATACTAGGAAGAGATTTAGGACACGCACACTAAAGAGATAGGTTTAGTTCTTGAGCACTCACCTAAGAGATTGATTTAGTTCTGGAGCGCGCACTAAAAGATAGGTAGTTCAGCGAGAAATCTGAATATAAAAGACAAAACATACAAATAAAACTTGCCTCACATACAAGAATCCATAAAATGGAAAAACATCAAATTTTCTTGGTCAAGGAAGAGCAGCTACCCAGAAGTAACAAGCCGGAAGATCATCTCACAGGCCTCAGCGTGCGGGATGTACGGGGGGACGTTCGTCCCCCCTCTGTCCCTTCCGTCGGCTCGAGCCCCTTAAAAAATGAATAAAAAAGACAACAATTATTTAAAAAAAATAAACAAAAATAAATATAACAAAAAAAAATATAAACAAAAAGAATTATAAAAAAATACAGCGGAAACCGACTCTTGTGAGACACTACGTCAGAGGAACGCTCCATACCCTATTGGAGCAAAACCCCCCGCCTTTATATCACCGAGACCTAAAACACAGCTCCACAATGCAGAGCGATGCAGCGACGCCAGAACACCGCTTCGGCGATACTTCGCAATGAAATCTATCAACCGCCCACGGTTTCGATCTGTCACTATCTTCCTATATCCCTCCATAGAGGATAAGTGCTATATACATATATATACTATTATACTTATACTATTACCTATATAATATATATATATATATATATATATAATATAATATACTACCTCCCATATATATATATATATGATATATATATACATATTACATATATATATAATATATATATATTATATTTAGGGATGGCCGGATATCCGGCAACTATCCGTTATCCGGCCAAGTTTTTGATTATCCGGTATCCGGCCGGATATTCATTGTTATCGGCCGGCATAACCGTTATAATTACTTCCAGAACTACCGCGTCACTCTCTCTCCTCGTTTGGCGATAATATCTCTCAAAATATATCTGCAAAAATTAGTAATACCTAATATAAATAAATCAAAAAAAAAATAATAAAAATAGTAAAAACTGACATAATAATAATAAAAACTTACGTATGAGCTCATATATACTATTATAAAAATATCATCCGCACCCAAATGTATAGTAACTAGATAACATATATATAAGACCTATAGTAATAAATAATATAATAAAATATAATAAATACCCAAATAGTTATGTTAAGTTAGTGACAACTAAAGCAGTAATGACTAGAAAAACTATTCTCAACGATAGTGTGCCGGGGGGGACCAATGTATATTATTTATTCATCATTTTATGTTGACTGTACAATACCATTTATCTGAAATTTGTGGTGGACACGTTCATTAAATTATATGGTAAAAAATATTTGAGTAATAATTAAAACAATAATAACATATAATAAATATATAATTATAAAATATTTATGAAAAATATAATTGGTAAAAAATATGATTATTGTAGATAAAATGGAGAATATAAATAGCTAACCAAGAAACCACATAAGAAATTTAGATGCAAATTTTTATACAACTAACCAACAAATTATTATTCATCTACATGATTTAGTATAGTTGTAATTACTAAATATTAAGTTTACCACTGCTTATTTTTAACGGATGTTTAAGCAATATGAAATATATTTTAACACAATGATAATATAAACATGCACAATTCTCAGAAATTATATAATAAAAAAAAAAAATAATTACATACAAATTCATTTAATTGAAATGTTACCGCCTCAGATTGAAATTAAAAATTATAAATTAAAATCAGAGACAATATAAAATGTTCAAGGGCCAACTAAAACTTGGATAAAATTGCAATGTTGGAAAATAAATATACGTTACTGCTATTTTATAGAATAAGAAGTGTAGTAGTGTTACCATTTGACTCATGCTAGTACCTGAAATATAAAAAAGAAATAAAAACAAAAAAGATATGAATCTTTAGTCAGAAGACAAATCGCGAAAAGAACTATATAATACAGTATGCAGAATAGTTAGAGAAATCGGGCTAAATATTACGAATCCCACCGGATAAAAGCCCGTGAACACTCCCTCAAATTATCCCCATTTATCCCATACGATTGGATAATAATTAATAACCATCAGAAAAATAAAAGATAACCTGTTTAAAACTGATCCTTTGAGAAAGAATAAGAAAGAAAACAAAAAAAAAAAAAAAAAAAAAACATTTTTTCGGTGTTGCTATCAAACTTACAAAGAAGATTGCCAACGTGTAAAAATTTGTGGGACCTATATACGAATAGTTGATGCGCCGATCTCTCATACGATTGATAACTCCACAATTTTTTTGTAGTCCTCTACTGCGGAAAATGGATATAGGCATTGCCCGGCTAACTGTCATATCCACAACATTTACAAATTATTCGCAATGCATATTCTCCAATTTATTTTGGCTTATATAACCGGAAACATTGCGGACTATAAAGTTGGAGGAAACAGTACAACCATCCTGAGAGGAACACCCCCATAGCACGCACCCTGAAAACCAAACAAGTCAACGCGCTACCACACTAAAAAGAAAAAAAAATACAAATAAATAATTAAATAACGCCCTAATACCTAATACATAATCAGTATAACTCACCATACTTAATCACAAACCGAAGGCTATCACCTAAAGTAAATATAATCCATACATCCCAAATTTATAGCTTAGTAATTTTAACTGATTTGAAAAAACCAGCTTCTAAAGCCACAAATATAATATACCTCCATACCCAATATATATATAGTACCCATAGTAAAAAAACACTAATAAAATAATAATACAATACTATATATAATATATATATCACCACCTACAACAAGATTAGCAATTTTTACTCTATCTCCCTTAAAAAAAAATACTTAGATAGCTACGTAAAAATAACTATGAAATACATTTATTATTGAATAAATCAGCGCAACATAATATATGTAATAATTGGTGGAATAAACATGAAGATTAGAATATATGAAATAAAGTGAGATAAAAAAAAGAGTGAATAATTAATAAATAAGGATTATCATGTACGAATAGAAATTTCATCGATTCCCCAAAAATTTTTTGCGTTCCAAAAGTTCAATGCAGTCCATCCCAAAATATTTTCTTTTCGCAATGTTATAAAGAGACGATATAATAATCAGCGCCACTGCGCGAACAACACATCACCACATAGTCTCTCATAATAAGATTAGTTAATGTTCTAGGAAGAAGTATTAAAAATTATTTATTTTGTGAACCCTGACCAATGATAAAACCTTAACATCTAAACTATATTGCCAAATTTTATTATTATTTTAATAAAAATTATAATTCTAACTTAAAACTTTTTATTTTTATTATTATTTATTAAAATATTTGCACATTATTATTTAAGATGTTATCCTATAGAAAAGATAAAAATAACCAATAAATCGTAGAACAAAACATACATTTATTTATTCCCATGTTAAAAAAACGGCTCCCCCCGTAATACAATGATTTTAAAAATTAAAGTTTGGAAAACGTAGAGAGGCCCAAAAACATTCTAAAGTTTTTTTTGAGTTTAAAACTTAATATAAAGCGTAGACGAGTGTTTGAGTAAAGTTTTGATTCATACATCTCTTCAATGTGCAAAATACGTTTCCGAGCATGTAACCAAACTCGTTACGCTGAACCTTTACAAAAACAACACAGCACAAGATAGATCTCCGAAGTTTTTAATGCCGCAATCGTAGATTACTTAGATAGATCACCAGTACTGAGTGGGTGGTTATTATATATTTTTAGAATACAAGGGAAAGGACAGCAAATTCTAGAGGAGAGGGAGAAAGGGGAGGGAGAGAGGGGGGGAGGAAAAATAAACTTGTGGAGTAACAAAAAAGACCCACTAAATTTAAAAAATAATAAAAAATAATTTTTAAATAATAAAAATATTAATTTTAAATTTTATAAAATATAAAACAATATAATTCACAAATCAGTTAAAAACCCCCAAATAAAATAATAAAAAATACAAAATATAATATATAATAGAATATATAATAAATAATATATATAAATATAATAAAAAAAAAATAAACTATATTAAATATGATTATAATATAAATTAAATAATAACTAATACAATAACTTATAAAATGATATAAATCCCGGACCCGGCAACCCCAACAAAGACCTCATGACGCAAGCCAACCAACCGAACGATCTCAAGGCCGGAGGTACCCACCGCTCATATGAGCGCCACAATCTTTATCGCGATACTAACAATATCTCTCCCCACTTTCCCCCTAACTACACTTTTCTGCGAATTCTCTCGCCCCTATTATGCTGCAACATATCACAAGGCACTACTATAGTAAATAGAGAGATCCAATAACAAAGATCACAAAACAATACCCCACCAAAATAATAAAAATGTACACTGGTTGAAAAAAAAACATTAGTTTTATTATAACTATGTTTAAAATTAAAGACTCCTTTAGCATTTCAAGTTTGAAAAAAGGACGTGAATCGGAAACCACCATAAAATAATGTATAGGGATGTGAATTGCGAGCCAATCTGAAGTTTAACCAAAATGTTAACTTTTAATATGATATAATCATATATATTACAATATATATTTTTAAATTTATTATCATTTATCAGTAGTAGAGTAGTGTTTGCTTAAGAGCAATTAGATAATACAAGTAATAAAATTTACTAAAAATAATTGATAAATAAATAAGAAAATAATAAAAGTGGTGGAAAAAACCCAAATATATACCCACTCCTTTCGTTGGAGAACAAATATATTTAGAACACTATTTTGAATTCATATGTTTCCACTATGATAACATTCATATTATTAATTTGATAATATTTTACCAAAATATATAGTAAGCTCATAATAAAATCTGTTTAGTATAATCATTAATAATACAAATAAACCTATTGAACAATGACCAATATAATTTGATTTGAACAATAAGAATAACAATGGTGGCTCAATTCAAACTTACAAACATCCAACAAATCATTCAATTTATTATGAGGAACGGAAAATACAAGGGGGGATGAATCGGAGCCAAAGTAAGGCCCAGCATCCTCCCTAACACTATGCACTGTTTGGAACAAAAATTCAGGTTTGCCAGTTTAAAGCTAAACATACTCAACTGTATAAACTGAAAAAAAGATATATAATTTAAATTCTGGTCATAGAACAATTGTTAAAACAAAAGTTAAAACAAAACTTCGGCATTTTTCAAATTTGAAATTCTATTTAAGGACAATTTCTAATTCTAAATTTTTTATATTTTGTAAAAATACCCTAAAGAACATCATCCAAAATGAAGTTAAAGACTCCATCTAAATCAGCTTAATCGTAAACTAAAGGGGAAAGAAAAAAAACACAATTTTTTTTTATTTACGTCACGCCCCGCCCGCACGCCCGTAACTATAACAGCACTGTCCGAGTATCGCGGTATCACAGCCTGAAATTAACTATCCGATATCCAAGAGCGGAAAAATATATCCGAGTTTAACTTCCAGCGGATATCCAGGATATTCCGGAGCTAATTCACTAATCCGCCCATCAACCCTAATAAAATAAGAATGAATAATATATAATATGATATATTATATATATATTAATATATATAATATATAATAATATTATTAAATATTATATATATATATATATATTAAAATAAAAAATAAAATATTAATAACTAAATAATATATAATAAGATAATAATATATAATTAATAGCAATGACTATGGTGGCATAATTGGAGGCATTAAAAAAGATATATTCCATAACCAGCCTGTATCAGACAACGTGTTTTTTTTCGCATCTGTAACCTCTACAACAGCTACAAACCTCAGTATGTCAGACACAATTTGCACGCGCATATCTCTTCAAAAACCTTACCGATCAGCGAGGCTCCGCTGTTCTAATCATATACAAATCTTAACACATATATTAATTATTCTTTCAGCTCAAGCAGAGGGGCGAGAACCTGCAATTTCGGTTCTCAGTATGTCGCAAATAATAATGATATTAATATTAAGAAATGATACTCAAAAGGCCACCCACAAACAAGCGTACATCAGCAAGTTAGGCACAGGTATCTCATACTTCAAGTTACTAAAAGCATTTTATTAAAAAAAAAAAAAAATGAACTGTGGGTTGGTGAATCGACCATAAATTTATAGCACTTTCAACCCTTATTCTCCACGCCAACATTTGATATCTCACTTACGATGGGACAAAACGAAGGCAAGAGGAATAAAACACCATCCAAAACTATTTACAAACCTACATATCTATAGAACTCAAAAAAAAACGATCTCTAAATGTATTTCACATATTCTCATCAAAACCAATACGCCACGCACTCTGAAAAATTCCTCTATACACCCTATCAGATGGAGAACACACGAAATGAACGCCTGCCTCACGAAGGAGTCTGTCACGAAAACCAATAAATAAATTAACAATAATCACCTCAAGTTCAATCAATCAAATCCCACAATCACCACACTCATAATAATAATAATAATAATAATAATATTACCAAATAAATAATAATAAATAATAATTAATAAATAACCAATTAATACTTTTACACTACCGATAATTTATTTTAATATAAATCATTAACTATTTTTCAAAACATCAAGTAATTTAAAAAAAAGTTTCGATATTATTAACTCTCACATTAATCAGAAACATAATTTTTTCAGAACAATACATGATTAAACACTCAAAATACGATAACACAATATCCTAAGCAAGTTAAACTCCTACTTGAAATTCTACACGAGGTCGTTTGAAAACCCACCACAAACCAACTCCCCCGACAATGAGTTACATTCTATCCTACTACACCTTCTCCAAATATTGGAGTCTCTTTATTTAGCCTCGTCATACCTCGTGACTTACCTCACCAACAACAGAGACCTAGAAGGATGTTCCCCTAGGGATATATAAAAACACATCTTGAGAACCATATTCACAAACAGACTGTATAGACTCCTCGGGTTGCTCAATAACAGCTTGGAACTTTAGTAGAGTTCACTACATAACGTTCCACGGATACATCGCTCGAGGCTTGTTAAAATGAATTTAGATGGTCTCAGCAAGATGCTAAGTATTTGCTGCCTTATCCATTAGGCAATTGATACCACTTATATAATACGAAGACAGTAGAAGACAGTCTTAAAAAACTAAATAACCCCATCTTTCACAATACATGACCCAAAAAGCTCTCCACTCTCACGCGAGAAAATAGTTATATTTATTTTATTATAACTTAAGTATTATATAGGATATTAATTAGCTGGTGTCGATATAGAAGAAGCATAGTAGAAACCTTTTATATGATCTTTAAGTAGGTGGTCCTTTCTAAAAAGGTGATACAGGTTTCATTAGATCGCAGGGCGGATGGGCCAATGAAGTAAAATAAGAAAAAATAAATGTACAAAAACCACAAAAATCAAATAATGATTGAAAGTGACAACGGATAAGGCTCTGATCCCATATCCACAACTTTTCTTTTTTACAGAGACCAACAAAAGTTTACTATTGATTATGCATAGCGAAAACGCAAACAGCAACAACCAAAAGATGTATTTTATTACCCAATATATCAATTCAACGAAACCAGTATCGATATCCTTAATGATACTAGCACTTGAACAGCAGCAAAAGAAAGATGCTCAGGACGGCCCATCTTCATATTCAATAGAAGTAATTACTATCTGATCAAAACAAAGAATTTCCCAGACGAAAAGAAATAACATGTTACTTACATTGTTCACAAGAATATCATGTTTATTTATTACATGTTTTTTCACTTTTTTAACATGTTTCTACATGTTTTTACACAAAGAATACATGTTTCTTACATGTTTTTTATTTTTTCATACAGAATTCAAAAATCGTATTGGCTTTTGTCTGTCAGGTCCAGGATTTCAAAATATTCTTTCACATATAAACAGGAAGAAAAAAAATTTCGCAAAATAAATAATTTTTCCTAATTTGAAAAAGAAGAAATGGTTTGCATGATGATGTATCAAAAAATAAAATATGTGTACTTCTTTGCTCAAATATATATGCTGTGATAATTTCTGAAGAGTTTGATGAGGAAGAAAATAATTAGGAGGATGAAGGAGAAGAATGATTTTATGCGGCGTTTCCACACTCAAAAATATTGAATTTGATGTTTTCCCTGACTTCCCTGACCAAATCCGCAAAATTTTTCCCTGACCAGCGTGTTCGTATTTTTTGGCGTAAATAAAATATCTTATTAATTTTCTAAGCAGAGATTTACTCAATTCATACATTAAATTATTGAAGATTTACATTTAAAAATTGTTCATCATCATGATGAATTATAAAAAAATATTTCTCTCATTACCGAGTAATAAGCCGAATATACCGTAACCCATAGCCGTCCAAAAGCACTCCTTTTTTTATTATGTTTCAGAAGAAAAATCAGTAAAAATATTATTACAGAAAAGAAAATAAATAAATTTCTTACATAAAAATAGGAAAGCGAAATTAAAATAAAGAACAATTCAGCATCACATAACATACGATCGGAATGAGGGAAGATTACCATAGATTTAAACTGTCTTCTCTGACAAGCATTTGAATTTTGATTATATGAGCGCGCGCTTCACTTACTGCTCTAAAAAGACCATTCAGATTGTCTCAACATCTTGCTCTGGCCATCTATACAGTTTACCCTTAGGATCTGTGAATGATAATTATTCTTTTTCAACCTTATATGTTATATTCTCTTCTTTTCTCTTATCTGTTTTGACTCACTCTTCGAGATGTCTCTTGTCATATCTCTCCTAATAGGACAGGCTTCATATCATTGTCAAACATCTCTCTGAAAGACAGGTGATAGGAAGCTTTCCAATGAAGTACTTTCATGGAGTATCTTGAATATTCGCACACTTGTGCACTGTTCATTTAGAGAAATCCCGATACGTCCCTGCTTCTTTCAGATTCGATCCACTACCCACAATATGGCTAATCTTTAGAAACCCGTCCTCCTCCAACTGTCGCTGACTCCTCTCACACTGGCAGAAACATATACAGTCCCTGACATTCTCCATTGCCACAAGATAGAATCCACAAGGTAACATTCGATTCCTCCCGGTGCATGTATAGAAGAAACAAAAATCATCAAGTCTACTACTCAGAAAAAAGGACACCGGGCGGATCAACACAATACCAAAAAGTATGTTTGATATTTAATTCAACGCGGCGTCAGAATGAGCTTCACCCTCGCGAGTAGAGTATTAGTGCTTCTTCAATAATCTCTCTCTCAGCATAACAACGAATCTGTGATTCAGGTTAACGTAATTTAGAAGTGAATACAAATGCCTCTATGCAATAATCAAAATATACTGTTCACCTTGTTCTGCGCTGATGAAAAAACAATGATCACCTAGGATCCAATGATAGAGCCGCCAATATAGAGACAGGACTGTACTTACAGAGGATATCATTTCTGATACTTTCCTGTCATTTTGATTTGCACAGTCTGGCACGCAAATTGTATTTGTCATGTAAATCTAATGCAAAAGCTTAGTTGTTGTTGTTTGTAGCAGGCATTTTACTGGACTTAGGCAAATCTCTCTCCATTAATATTAAGTTACGAGACCATATACGTAAATCTGTGACCAGAAATGAACCAGTATTCTAGGTCTGATGACCGTACAACACCTCGCGTCGTTCAAAGTTATAAAGGATTGTTTTCTTTGTCTTGATAAGTCATTTTTAATAAAAAAATAAATAAATACCTTCAACTGCACAAAAAAATCAAAAATCCCTTCGTCAGAACCTCCAAAAAAAAAAAAACCACTCAAAAAGTATAAATTTCCCTAAAAAGAGAAAAAGATATAAACAGATTAACAGTCATACGTCTATTACAGTCTAAAAACACCATCCATATACCAATCCACCTTCAATCGGATAGGTATAATCTTGGAACAACTTCTCCACGAAGCAGAAATTTTAGGAGAATAGTTAGGTAATAGTGAACTAAAAATAAGAAAGAAACAGGGATAGAACTTAGATTTATGGAATGTCATTCTCGCCCATATCCTTTTCATTCACTTATTCAAATACATCTCTATTCCACAATTAAATACGAAGATAAGGAAAAACCACCCAGATATAGATCAAATATGTAACATGCGGTCCATGTGATCATTCCCTTCTTCATATGTTGGAAATTTAAAATTCCCTGACCTTTTATGACTCTTTTTTGGTGGAATTTCCTCTGACCTTTCAGACATATTTGTTAAAACGTTTCACCTGAACTTCCACACTGACCAATGTTCTTTCCTTCCACTGACTTTCCCTGACCTTTCCAGAAAGTGTGACCCTGATTTATGACAAATGGTGCCCAATAGAAATGTTATTTAAGCATTTTTTTAGTGTTCAAAGTGAATGACGGCAAAACTGACCTTTAAATAACAAAACACCAATAATAATTTTGGATTCAGCGTCAACAAAGCCTACAATAAGAAACAAGTTTTAAATACAACAAAAATTTGTATAAACCATTATTATTATATTATATAATTCATTATATAATAAGTATATTATTGTAATTATTATTGATTATTATCTGTGGCGACACAAAGATTTTTATCTGACTTGTATATAGAGACTTACTTTCTGTATGTAGTTTTCCGCTGCTGGAATCCAAAACAATCTATAATATGACTAGCTTGCTCTAAAACGCTCAGTATAAACCATGCCGGCCAATGATCATATGAAAGACTCAAAAATGCAGAAAAAAAATATGAAAAAATAAAAAATGAAAATAAATAAAAAACCGTTAGCTATATCCTTTTTATTATTTGTCCTATCAATATGAAATTTTCACAGCATTTACACTTGCGCGCGCCAACGAAGACCGACCTCCTATATTTTAAGGATTATTATGTTTGTGAACCCACATCATATACCAAACCGTGACTTACAGTCTCTGTATCTCGCAAATCCTTACTTTCCACTGTTTTACAGTGAATAGCGCGAAAGAAACTAAAACGTAATTTTAAATTCAGCCGCAACAAAAGTACATAAGGATACAAGTAACAGATCATAAAACAGGAAAAAAAAAACAAATTTGTTGACCTGTATTATTAAAAGGTAAACTAGTAAATTACAAAATAAAAAAAAAATATAAAAAAATAGTTCTTTAATATATGCAAATTTACATCTATTTTAAATTCAAACGGTAAATGATACACGCCCTAACTTTAAATATACTATCAAAGATTATTATTATTATTATTATTATTATTATTATTATTTATTATTATTATTATTATTATTATTTATTATTCTTATTATTATTATTATTAATTATTATTATTATTCCAGCTCAATATCGAGTAACTGAAAATATTTTATCCTAAAATCATCTAGGGGTAGAATACCTTCAAAATTAATGAATCTTGTAACCGATAGGACCTTGGGGAGTCGGGGTTTCGAAGGCAGTGGGGAGTCTGAAATCTGAGAAATACCAGACTCTTGATTCTTAATAAAAAAAAATTTAAAGTTTTTTCATTTCTTTCTCATAATAATATTTTCAATCAATCAAATTAAACTAAACACTCTAGGACCTAGACTCCTAGAGCCTAAATGATTTTATTAAAGAACTATGATAAAAATAAGCTTATCGTACGTGACATAACTGCGGGGTAGCGTCAGTTGCTGATCCAGATTGTACAGTTAACTAAGCTCTTCCGACTTGTTCATTTAATGTATCTCTCGATGGAGTTACCTACGAAATATTTTCCTCCAAGTGACGCCATCTTGTGTCAATCGTTGTCTTTATTTCATACCTATACCCTTATGTAATAATATTTCTTCTACCCCACCAAGCCACCTCCATTTGGGGTTTGCCCATCCCCAATTTCCTAACACCTTCATCATTAAAACCTTCTCAGTCTTAAAACCTTCTCAGTCAATCTCTCATCATCCATTCCAAGCAAATGTCCACACCACCTCAGTACACCGAGAATGTCCGTATCACCTCAGTACATCTTGAATGCCAACAACTTAGTACACCTTGAATGTCCATAATCACCTCAGTACACCTTGAATAATTAACTTTTTCCATCATATAACTGGTCAGAGAACTGATCTTACAGCACGTTTATATTATCCTTGCATGCCTAACCCTAACCCTTCTCATTCCACAAATATCTCTCAAGCCTTTCATTTCAAAACTAACAATTTTTTTCCTCAGTTTAGTAAATAATGACTCTCACAACCATACAAAAAATATATATACATAAATATATATTATATATATATATATATTATATATATATAATCTAGTATATAATAATAATGTATTATAATAAATATAATAATATAATACATATATCATATTAATAGTACCTAATATATATATTAATAAGATAATAAGTATATATATATAAATATATATAATATATAATATATGATATATATTATAGTATTATATATAATATTATATATTACATACATCAATTTTTCCTTGTAATTTTGATATGAAATAAAGTTTTATTTTAAAGAGAAATATTAGTATGCTATGAAATATTTTTTTTTTTAATATTTAATATTTAATTTAAATAAAGCATAGATATATAAAATATAGAAATATAGTAATATAAATATAAATATAAGAAATATGTTTTAATCAAATATATGTTTAAAATTCCATTAGTAAACTTACTTATGCACAAAAAATAAATATATTAATTTTTACTTCACAGATGCGAATTAAATACAATACATGTGATATATATAATATATTATAATATATAATATATTACTAACATACATAATTATATATAATATTCTATAGTATTCTATAAATATAATACAACCGAATATATATATATAAAAGATTATAAAAATATACGTATATAATATATATATAATATATATATGCTAAAATCACTTTAGCCATCCAATAATTAATGAGAACCCACTATTTTAAAAGCCCGTCATAAAATAATAAGTATATTATATTTAGCAATATAATGTAAATATCTTTCACTATCTATAAGTTATATACTATATATATATATATATATAGATAATAATTAAAAAAAATGCGAATTAATATCAATATATATATATATATATATATATATATAAATATATAAGAAAAATAGGCAGAAACAGGAAAAAGCACAACCACCCCACAGTTACACACACATTAACATTAGAAACGTTCGTCCATCGGCTGTTGACTCCTGATCAGAAAGAACACCTTTGAATGTCTACAAAAAATCTCAGTCAAAGAGACGATGATGATCAAACAACCTTGTTGGTTAACGCAGGAGAAAAAAAGAAAGTTTGGCCTTTGTTGGTTAACGCAGGAAAAAAAAGGAAAGTTTGGCTAGAGACAAAGCAGTGGTCGACACAGTGGGAAGAGTCCCTGAAATCACACAAGGCAAGGAGTACGACGAAGAAGCATTTTGATCGTTCCTTTTCGACATAAGTGCGCCGGGAATTCGTTTCCCAGCGACCAGCTTGTCTGTGTGGAGTTTTATTGTTGAAAGAAACCTTACCTTCATCGCTAAAAGCAAAAATATGACACAACCCCAACTGCTTTTTTTTTTCCCCCACGATAACGCGCTAGTCTATGCACCATCCAAAAAGCTAATTCCTAATTCTATTACTATTCAATTTTAGCCCATTGTGACAATTTTCCCATCGAACCACGAGGGTTGGCATTTGTGCGTTGTTGTGGAGATTCGGGCTCTATCCCAGAGAGTGCTTGGCACCTTCCAACAAAACATAGAGACTTCCAAGAAGCCTTTGTAGCATGACAGAAGAAGATGAATCGCTGCGTCAGCGCAGAAGATGACAACTTCTTTGAAAGGGTCGGAGGTGCAATTTAAATTTTATTAACCCTAAGTATGATTTAGTTTTGACAAGGCATTAAAAAGAATATACTAACTAACCAAAAATCGTCACAGGCAGTTAAATAAAAATAATAATCACTTTTCTACGTGGAACATAATAAAATTATTATACAAAAGGTAAGAGAATGGGTACAGTCACTTTTGCTGAAGAGAATACAACGTAGAACAACAAATATGACAGTAGAATAAATAATTTCAATAACAACTAGACGCGACCATCGTAGAACCAAAAATGATCCTACATTATTAACATTTAACGATTAAAGTTCTTTATGTTTTTGCAATAATTTCTGATAATAGTACTATAAATACACGTGTACTGAGGTATATATATATTTTATGATAAAACTTAAATATATGTATAGTTATAATATATATATTAACTGAATTAAATTATACGATTATATATTATATATATAATATATAATAATATTAGGTATATAATAATGATAATATATACAGTATATGTTATCAGCTACAACAATAGATCGAAGGATTGATGGTGAGTTCACCATTGCACAATTCACCACCAGTAAATTACCACAATTTATCAACAATAACCACCTTTGCTATGTAACCATTTTTGAGCAAAGAATAACTTTCACGCCAATTCTTTTAAAGTGACCAAAATGATTTCTAAGTTTATACTTTACGATCGGATTATGTTGTTCTTAACAGAAAATTCGCAACTAAACCCAATAAATAACAAAAAGATACAAGAAAATAGACTTTAAAAAACAGAAATATGCCAAAAAAACTGAAAACGCATGACTAAACTCTACGCATTATGCTTGATATATTGGCTCGGATTGTAAAAAAAAAAAATGAGAAAGCTTTCTTCAGCAAGATTGACACAAAAACAATAGAATAGACTTACAATTTCTCATAACATGACCTAAAATTTGACGGACAATACCCTTAAATAAATCAAGCAAAAAGAATTAACTACTATAGAGAAGGAGAAGATTTTTATTCAGATTAATAACGTAAAACATTTTTTTAGGAACATTTATCATCTAATTTAACATTGACACTTCTTATCCAAGCTTCCATATACATCCGATTCCTTATATATTAACCCGGAATGACTTCGATTATAAATGATTAGTATATAATTTTATAAACTACCTGAATATATGTCCTACATATGGGCATGCTATATACAAATAAATAATAAGGATTTATTGCTGGATCTGAGCCGCTTTTAATTGAAAAATACTTAAAACACATCAGCCTAAACTTAGGTAAGTTAATACAGCTATGGAAGGTACCAGGACTTACAAAGAAACAGTCCGACAATGTGATTAGGGAAGGGTCCTATAGTCTTAGCAAATCGGATATTGAGAGCAATCAGCTGCATTGCATAGTGAATGAGATGGGGTTCAGACTTGCATTTGAAGGGAGATTTACGAGCTGATCTGTCCAAGTCCAGGACCTGACTGTGAAACGGAGAGCGTTCTGTTGCAGTGAGTGGAGTTCAGCTTGGTAGTGACAACGGGTTCTTTTAGATTTCCGCCTGTGGCCAGGTTTCAGCGCTTAGCATGTTGTTGAGGGTTCATACAGGAGTGGCTTCCATAGATTGGACACAATTAATATATCACAGTAATTTCTTCTTCTTCTTATCCAAGCATTCTAATTTATGCACGAACTACTACCCAATAATTTTTGTCACTGTGTTTAGAAACATTGAAGTCCCAGACTAAGAGCATAACATAAAAAAAAGGTAAAATCTTATCATTCATTCATATCCACCACATAAAAAACTTCATAATTTCTCAAACACCTCCAAATGAATTAACTTCAAATCTAGTCACCCTTTCCAAGCAACAGCAGTCCCACTAACTTAACTAAACTCCCGTTCACATCTAAACGAGACTCACTTTAATGTATTACACCACTCATACCAACCACCGTCTACAACCCCAAATCCCTATAGACACCTTTCCATACTCCTGCAAAAACACTACCGGCATCCTAGAATCAATATAAACGGCATTGTGCAATGTAAATAATGAACAACAATGTCAGCAATAAAAGGTTACAGATTTCATCACACATGCAAAAGCACAATGATTAAAAACAAATTAGAGACAACTTACAATGAACAAGATTGCAGACAATTAACCATTCGAACGTATAACCACAATGTATTACGATATATAATATATATAATATATATTATAAATATTAATAGATATATAATAAGAAATATATATATATATATATTATATATATAATATAATAATATATATATATATAATATTATAAATTATCATTTGATCTGCAACATTGTTATATTCCCTTTTAATATAATCATCTATACTGCTTACTATCACAGATGTGCCAAATCAGCACAAGGTCATTAGAGAACAAAAGGTCCAAAAGGTCAGAGTACCGACCTTTTCTAGGACTATTGTAAACATAATAAAAACTTTATTATATTTTTATTAACTTATATTGAACATAGAATTAGAAGTATTAATAGCATTAACATATACAAGTAATATATAAATATATAATAATATTATTTATATATTATTTACATAATAATATATATATAATAATATATATATATAATATATATATATAATATATATAATATTATAAACACTTACAACAATAATAATAATAAATACATAATATAATACATAATAATTAATAAAACTACAATAACTCAAATTTCCCCTTCACAGTCAGATTAGAAGAAGAACGCTGTCTTACAGGCTGTTCCATCTTGTTTTTCCGAAAATTATATAAGTAAATATAATAATTAAATGAAAACTTATATATAAATAATAATAATTAATAAATAATAATAAATTAAAAAGAATTGATTGATTTCAGGATTAAACTTAAGCAAATAAGGATAGTATGGAATCAAATATAGCCTGAAATTTCAGTAAAGGTTCAGACATGGAGAAGTAGAGGGGAGCAGGTATGACCTGAAAATTAAATAATATTGGGGAAAGTAAATTGCACGGATATTATGTAAACAATAGAGGGGTGAAAAGCGCTCCCATAACAAAATTGTTCTGGAGAGTGACCAAGCGTGTACAACCACATAAACTATTTGAATGGCTGTAGTGACAGAGAAACCCCCCCACCACTTTAGACTTCAAGCTTTTCACCCATGAATAACTACTCCAACAATTACAATATAACTTCTCAACCCCCATCACTCAATCCAGGAGCTATTTTATATAGACAGCACGGTGAGTAAGCGAAGCAGACTAAAGAACAAGATGAATTGCATAAGCAAGCCTCGCGCATAAAGCGTGACCGACGACTTTACGCCAACGACCACACACTTTATTCACAAGGTGTAGGTCGTGTTACATTTGAGTTACACGGGGCAAAATAATATTTTAATGCCGCCTAACGGGAAAAACGGCGACACACACATCTATAAATGGAATAACAGAGAAATAAGCGATATAGAACAAGTTAAACAATAATGAAAAACTTTAATAAAAATACGACATATGGAATAATATAGGAATATATAAAATGTCAAAGTGTATTAAATAATAATAAAATATAATAATAGAATCTATTGAACCAATAATATAATATATATCATAACATGCTGATTCTGTGAACATAGAGATTAGCTTTAGCTATAAAATGGAGCGTCGAGTGTAAAGCACAATGAGCACCTGCCACATAGTTCGTATTCCTATAAAAGTCGGAACAATAAGAAAAGCATTTGCTGCTACAACTAGTTTAGTTAATTTTTTCCAATTACAACGTGCAAGAGCCGAAACAGAACTTGATAGATTTACCATTTACGAGGTGAGTGCGATCGTAAGAATACAGCGGTGCTTCTCGCTTTGGAACCACATTATATCAGCTAGATGCGCCCCTACACACAATATGACGTTAGAATAAGTCAACTCACCGTACCTTTATGAGATTGACGAACTAGAGCACATAACGTATTGCATTACCTTAATAGTATAAAATGATGTACAAAATTCGAGTAGGTAGTATAATTAATATAGTTGTAAATGAATAATACATATTATTAATATATATAAGATGATAGAGATAATTATACTAATATATATTGTAGGCCGATCTATATACCCTAATTAAAGAAAATTTATAATTAACTTAATAATAGGGCATGAGTATAATAGTGAGTAAAGATGGTACGATAGGGCTGGAGATATCGTTAATAGATACGATCAAGAAGGTGATAGGTTACTCTCACATATTTAGAGTGACTAATTGGAATAGGGTGAGTTCAAAGTCATGGGAATTTTAAAAAAATATAATAAGCAAAAGAGGCTCAATAGTGCATAAGTTAAGGAGCAGGTTGAAAGAGTTTAGCCAGTATAAAAAAAAAGAGAATGAAATGATGGCTATGAATGACAGTAAAGGACAAATACTCCCATTAGAACAAACACTCAAGCAGATAATACGGATGATTTAAACGAAATACCTTCTACGATGCGCAACCGGTTCAACGGACGAGGGAAATTCTGAGTTAAAGGTAAACTCAAAAGTAGTGAAACGGACGATATAGAAAAAAAAGACAAAAAGTGAGAGAAAAGTGAATAACTACCACGTTAGTGATAATGTGGTCGGTAGATCCGTAGCTAAGTAATTATTTATACTTTATATAAAACTAATCTAGTACGGTAGAAAGTGCTAAAGTTGCATCGAAAAAAATACGACTTAACAACTCACGCATAAAGAATAAGATAAATAATTAGCGTATGTACCAGAGTAGGATATAGGGCTAATATAAGAATACAATGCAGGATAGGATTACGGGCGAAGTAGCGGTCGTGCGGACATGGTATTTAATAAGTATACGATAGAAAGCTAGCAACATGATTAGCACCATAGGAAGAGGAGAGTGAGATCAGAGAGAGCTACGCATCCACAAGGAAGGAGAATGGTTCATTTGTTAATAATTTAAGTAATACTCAAAATACACTATCTGTCCAAGTCGTCAGGTAGAGTGATCATATGTATAATCTACTTGATCACAACCAATACAGTAAAATAATAAGCGGTATATTAAAGAATTATATTAGTTATGATAGCGCGCCGGCCCTTACACTACTAGGCTAATGATCATGAATATTGTTACCTAGGTTATCCGTTAGGGATAATCAGATATATACTTATCAATAGAAGGCAGTGTTGAAGACAGTTTGTGTGTGTGACGTGTTAGTTTATTGTAGAATGATAATAACTGGTAACAAAACATGAATATTGGTTCTAGACAATTTCAATATCTCTATAATTTTGAAGACCTTAATGTCCCCAAAACTCATCCAATTCTTATTTTATATATTAGAGAGAAAAAACTCAATCAATAAATAAATAATAATAATAATACATAATAATAAATATAATAATAACTAATAATAGATAATATATTAAATAATATAATAAGAAGAAAATTAAGTATGATATAATAGAATAAAAATAAAAATAATGCCAGATGAATGAAGTACACATGTATATGTATACGCTTAGTTGTCCAAAAAAATATATAATACGGTACAAAATTACACATTTATACGCAGGAGTGTAAGACGTAAAATATAACCTTATTTAACACTCACATCAATCAAATAAATTAAATTAATAATTTGAATAGAACAATAGACATAAGAGTAAAATATAGATGGAGACATATAGATATTTAAACTGAAATATAACTATAAACAATGTTAAGGTAATAAATAAAAATAGAAATAAGATGAGAATTATTATTAATAAATAACAATCCAAAAGAAGGAATAAGTGAAAGAATAAGTATGGTGGAAAACAATGAAATTACTGGTACTACACCTCGATAAAATACACTTTTTGCTTACCTGACTTAGTTATATGTATTAGCAATCAGATCTCTATGTACAGTTATGACATGTACACAATATCATCTCACAATTTCAATATAGGCAGTTCATGCACTTAAAATTGTCGAAAACTCAATGCTGAGTGTATTCTATATAACGTCCAGGATTCTATGTTGTATTTTCTTTAACACCTTATTTAATTTAAATGGTTCGAAATACCACCCTAGTGTCTCTCTCACGCAATCAATCTGTCTGGTGTAATTGTAAAGTACCTATAGTAAGCCTATACATAGACCGCAATAAATTCACAAAGAGTCCATCGCAAGTAAGATGAATGTGTAGAGTGAAGGAGATAATATAGACACATATATCACTAATAGGCAAGTTAGACAAGATACATAGTTCCCATGTATTACAAATGCATAATTGTTTGTAATCTATTACTACTACTATACTATTATGAATGTTTGTAATTATGTATATTAAGATTCAAGTATAACATTACTTGTGGGAGTAGCCTAATTTTTTGTTTTAAGTAGGTGAAATATGACTAGACCAGGCAGGAATAGGAAACTCGACAGATGAAGTAGTGATTCCAAAACTAAAAGACTAAAGCAACTGGTATGGAGCATGAACTACTAGACCGGCGTGACCTGTACACTAATTAGATAGGATAATAATTAGTTAGTGCAGGTATTAGAACTACCCCGTAGATATAACAATGAGTTATATAATAAAAAGTCTGGCCGCGCAATAAGAGATTCAGACACCAATAGACACAGGAAGTGTTAGCACTGATTAAAGATACATAGCATAGATATATAGAGAGTAATACTCTCAACCGAAAGTAGTGAATATAATACATGGGATTTAAGCATCCACCTAACTCACACTCTAACAAGTAATATCTCGTATATATATATATTAAATATATTATATTATAATTATGTATGTTTTTAATGTAGACAGAAGAACTAAGGTTGAAAATAAAAAAAAAAAAGTGATAAACCCCATAAAATTGCCGAAGTTGAAAAAGTCATATTGAATAACTGGTGTTGATTTATCACTCTTTATATGAGAAGAACTGATATGTATGTTGTGTCTGATATAACAATACGAAAATATTGTATAGAGGATTAACAGACTGATACAGTGAATAGCTGGACAGAAGAACTAGACTAAGTCATCAGATGCTCATGCTCGGAAGATAGGATTCCATAAGTACTCAGTTGTGATCTCGTCATATAAATAGATAATGTTATAGACGAACAAAACCACACAGAATGATAAAATAACAAGTCAACATCTCAACTTAATAAGTAGAGGTATAAATAAAAAACCTGAGAATAGAATTAAAGACCATAAATAGAATAAGAATAAGATAAGTTAATCGTTAGTGGAATAAATGTTAATGCGAATAATAGAGACTCATGCCTATGAGGTGGGAGACATGTGTGTGTCTCGCTCATAGTCAATATAGCAGTATTGATGATGAGAAAACGAAGATTGGTAAACTTTAGAGGTTAAGAGATACAACAAGTTTGGAAAGTAGTACTAAATGGGGACTGTAGGACAGAGTTCTCAAGTTTTTCAAGGTCTAAAGCGGTTCCAGTAAGCCGTAGAAACCTCAAAGCAAAATACCACAAAAGTGTATAATAGGGAGATATTGCTCTTAAATAGTGGAAATATGGACGTGCGGTGCAATAGAGAAAAGGCGAAAGTTTAAATATAATCACATGATAAGAATAGGTCAGAATTATGAAGTGGACAGTGAACCAATGATCTACCATGAACACTAATAGATACTTTTCTCATAGTATCAGAAATACTTCACTACATCACACAATCACGGTAAGGTTCTTAATAAAATCAGACATGATCCTCTCTCATTGAACTATATCGCTCGGATATGGATATAAGGCAACACCCGACACCACCGAGAGTCGAAAACATTGTGGACTTATCTGCATCTAAGAGGTGTAGACCACAGAGTAACACACTTCTGAATAGACGAGTTACGAGCATACTTATCAAAGTGTGTTAGCTCATCATTTTATGAGAGCTCGTGTGTAAATGTGAATGGAAGTTCAAAGTATGTAGTGTGGCGTTCTGTGGTCAATAGGCGTTGGGCACAAAAGTTATAAAGTGATAGTGTATTTGTCCACCTCTAGGTGCATGAGACAGGGTTAAAAAGTCATTAGCAGGGAGAAGAACAGAGGGTAGATAGTGAGATACCGATGAGAATAAGGTACGGATGATAAACTCGAGCAATATAGACCAATGCAAAATATATAATAAGAAGCGGTGTTTAGTACACTTCGATGGAGGACGACATGAATAAAGGTATGCTCATAGTATAATGAAAACCGGATTGAACTAGTTTGACAAATAGATACACGCTAAGAACGATAGTCAGAGATGAGTTCGTCCACTTGATTTGAGTATATGTTGAGATAAACGATTTAAATTTGCCAAACTGCACAGGACCGATACTATAACGAGTGGGTGTATACGATTAGGGTGTAATAAGATTACTATATTTCTTAAAGTAATATATTAGAGATAGTAGACTCAAATAATGTACTCAACCTATTGACAGTAGGGTGTAGAGCGGAAGAAAAGGAACTGTTCACGAAGCAATTATAGGGGATTGTTTAGATATGAGTAGTTCAGTGTAAGGAAGATATATGAGTGTATGAGTTCTTTATTTAGGTACTTAAAGAGATGCGTAATAGCAGAAAGTTGAGTAACTCGTCACGCTCATGTCTGAGAGTGTCTTTTGCAAACCCTTAACTCATTATAGATCACAGTGGAAAAATATACAAACAACCAAATTGCTGGTTCCGTTAACAAGCAAAAGCGTGGATTATGACGGACCATACCAGGATGAGGAGTCAAAATACACTTCCAGTATATTGAAACACATCCAACCCATCATTGAAGGAAGAACACATAAATCAGGGAAGAAAAGAGACATTACAATACATATCATTGTATAAATTGTAACGATATTCATATAGGAAATTTCAACACGGTTAGATAAATGGATAGCGGTTAATCTGGGGAGTTAACAACGCTAGTTAAGGCCGCAGAACGAGCTAGTTACAGTGAATATCGTCCGGGCAGGGGCTAATACCGGAGCTTCTGATTTTGAAGATATGTATTGAAGCTACTGAAATGTGGAAATGTTAATAGCATCAAGACAGCGATCAGAGTGAAGAGCGTAAGAAGCATTGCTGAAGAATTAAGATGTTGTGTCAAATATCGCTCGAATAAATTGATGGCTTCTATGAGTACGCTTCATCAGACGAGATGAGAGCACTAGAGTTGAGTGATAATACTGGTTACATCTCTTTTGTAGTGTCACCTACCAGCGATTTTATATGGATTGGGTGATTTACGAAAATGAGTGTTTCCGCGAAATGGGGTGAGTGGGCTTCGGAAAAGGAGAACACCTATTGCGGGGTACCGAAACGGGAATCGAAACCTGGAGGTATTCGAACCGAGCGCTGGCCTTATGAGTGGGCCCATGGATTATGGAAAGCATATGGATGTGACAATAAGGAGAGATTATGACGATTGTGCTCTGCCTCTCAGACTTGAAGATGAGTGCAGAGAGGTGATATGATTGCCACCCTCCAAAGCACTCAGAAACAACCTCATTATAACGTGCAGGGGAGATGCTATCTGTTTCTCTCGGTGTGAAGGATACGAGTATAGTGTGTTACGATATCGTGTACATGCGAAGCTCGGGTTGCACATGGTGATGAATTGCTATGAGGTAGATGATGATATATGACTATGTATTATTTCAAAAACACTCTTATCGGCTTCAACACTACACTCACATCAAATCAGAGTTAAGACTACAAAAATTTCTAAATGTATAGGTGGTTTGATGGAAGGATAGTCACGTTATCACTCTCTCTCTGTTGAATTCAAAGTATATAGTAGACTAGCATTAGCTGTGATGATTCACATAGAGCACGCAAAGTGCACATGATTTGAGTTTTAACATATAATGTGACTAAGTCTCTTCTTTGTCAGTGCAGTGATAAGCCGAGTATAAAGCAGGACTCACTGACACACAAGGACTGTCACAGAAGGATAGTAAAATAACGCACGAACTAGATAGTAAAGAAATGCGAAGGAAGGTTGAGCATGAACTCGAAGTGAACGCTGTCAAGTAAGTGGGTGAATGTTAACGCGCGAGGAAGAGCGACGCTGAGTAAAAATCTAAGCTAGAGTGTCGACGTAACAACCTGCGCGAGGAAGAGCGAAATATGTGGATGTGCGTATATCAATCTATAAATAGACAACCCCCCGTAGCGAAGACACATAGAGTGCTATGGTTAGAATGTCCGTGAAGCTCCTTAATCTGTTATTACTATATCAAAATTCGAGAATTTTCTTTAGTGTTAAGCCATTAGTAGTATTCGGAAATAATAGAGCAGTATAAGAGTCAAGATCAGAATGTGTATCCAGCAGCCGACTATAGTTGTACAAATATGTTCGTCTGAGAGGCATGCTACTTCCGTGTCACACACATTTGCGACTATAGGAATCAAAAATGCGAAGCAGAAGGAGATGGAAAGTCTCACTCGAACTCACAAAACTCATAGTGAACAAAGGCTCGCTCGCTCTCTCGAAAGTGAGAGAAGTTCTATAGGCAGATAAAACTAAGAGCATACACGCGCAACATCAAAACTCATTAAGCAATCAAAAAGAGAATATAGAATCAGTATCGGTTGAACCAAACGATTACTGCTACATGTAAATACGACGGATAGGTGCCGACGAGTGAAGAATACTGACTTCACTCTTGTATTGCTGCTAGGGTAGTCTTGCGATGTAGAGAATAAATATGCTCAGAGTTTTTAGAAGCGTTAAAAAAGTCGGGCAGCAGACTTGCCATTACGAGCACGGTTCTCGCGCATGTCTTGAGAGAGGAAGCGACCAGCTCTGAGAGAATAAGGCAGACCACGAGAAGAAAAAATGTGGATTGTCGGGGATGGGCGTCACATAAGAACTCTCTGAAGGCACCAAGAAGCAAATGTCGACCGATTTAGGAGAGAGAGCGTAGATAAAAAAATGAGGCAGTAATAGTTGAAGAGATAATGGCTCGAGCTCCACCTCCCGCGGCCCTCGAGACCCCGCACCCGGACAATCAACGCCAGAGTGTGAAACGATAACGAGCGTTTGTGTCAAAATATGGGGCTATATGAAGCGCCAAGGATCCCTAATAGGCCTCTGTTCCTCACCTGAAGCTGCAAGAGCATTGAAGCCTCCTTCTAGTGAGGAAGGACGAGTATTTTAACCATTAACGTTAGCGTACCGTCACACATCCCAGGGAGACCAGCGCAAGAGAGAGGAGGAGGTGAAACGTGCAGAAGAGGCTCCACATCAATGGAAGCATCTAGCGAATAGGCGCATTATTCAGCGAGGATCATCGTGTGAATAGTTGCAGTTCTCACTCCACTACATTAATCGATACAAGAGGTTGTGGGCCATGTTGAAGAATTAGTGAAAAGAAGCCATGGGATTGTGGTATCACTCTGCCTCGTTACATCTGTCAATTCTGCTACTCGCGTTTTCTTTATCCGAAGCTCTCGCCAGGAGGGTGACAAGAAAGTGTAATTATTGGGGTTAAAAGAAAGTACAAAGCTCCTAACAATATTCCCCTTTTTTCTTTTATATTCTCTTCCTTCCCCCCAGGCCCCAAATAACTGAACGTCACTCGTAACATTGAGAACCTGTACACACACCGTGTAGATTCAAAGAAAGAAGAGAAAGCATAATATAGATAGTAACTAGAGTGATAAGTATGGTAATAGTACTCGCAGGACGACTATATGTATAATCGGTATCATGTAGTTGTGAGACAAGTTGGGGTGATCACTCACCTGATATATGTATAAGATACGTATTATACGATCACATTAGATGATCGTTAGTACTGGCGGGCAAAGCTAAATATAACTAACTCATAATAGACTCAGCTTAGCGGTAGGCCACTAGGCGAAAAAAAAAATACCACCTAATAATGTATGAAATAGGTTAAGCATAATAGGGCGAAGGACGCTGATGAGTAAGTTGTAGTTAGGAAATAACAGGCTAGTCATCACCGAGCCGAAAACTCACCTAAGATGGTAGCGTATAAGATGAAAAACAAGAATATCTCATAAAATGATCACTTAGGTCTCAAGAACTACTAGACTGAGCACGCTGATCATTGTGATCTGCGATCATAATGAGTTTAGTGTATAAGGTCGATTAAAATGTATAATATAATAGTAGTATCGATGTGGCTAATGGAATAGTATGAAGTAGTTATGACTGTAACTTATGGAATATAGTCAAGGTAAACAGCAGTCCTCCTATATATGAGAGCTCAAGTGAACTTTCACAGGAACATGCTCTCGTCGCTCAATAGTCGTTGACATTGTCTCGCAATTTCTCTCCAGCACATTGTTTGTCGCTAACCATACCCATATTACTCACATACTAAATGTTAGAATTGAGGCGAACGATTCACTGCTCACACAGTGATAAGGAAGTGTCAGATTCGAATCAATATATATGAGAAAATTGTGTGAAATGTGTGTGAGTGTATCGGACTTAATCTAGACCGTGGTGTAATAAGGAATGTGTCTCCTATATATACATGCACCTGACGACTTATTAACGATAGTCCGCACCGAATTATGTAAGGTGACGCTACGCACCAATTTGTGTGTATTTCCCCAAAAAGATTCACACGATGAGTGAGAGCGGCGAAAGTAGACGCACAAAAAAAATCGAGCTTATAGAGAAATTAGTCACAGACGAAAATATATCACTTATAAAGTCCTCCAATAATGTAGCTAAACCGATCTACGACCGAGAGAGAACACTACACAGTATAACACTTGGTTGTTTATTTTTTTAGTTATAATATAATGTAATTTAATAGCGGGATCATTAGAGTGTTCTCAAACAGTTTCGACTATTACTTATCTCGTTATCGGAATAGTAACGAATAAATATTATATTATGCTTGTACGCATGTGTTTTTTCCACGAAGAAGCCCGACTGCATGCCCGAAGAAGCGGACGGCAACAAGCCCCCAAAGAACTCGCAAGAACACATGGCCGTATTCTTTAGTGTCACACAAGAGCTCGTTTAGCGCAACTGTTCTAAAGTCATCCGTAAGAACGCTCACCAGATGAGAGCCGCGGCACACACGTTTGTTGTAGAGATGGCTCATTTAATTTTTTAGAATAGTAACACAAGGCGCCGCCAGTGGAGCTGACTAAAAGTGCCTGTATTTGAATATTCTGGTAGTGTAGTCAGTATAAATATAAGTGAAGTATATAAACATATATAAATAATAAAAATGTCATATAAATAAAACTAGTATACGTATTTTTATTAGCGTACTATACTATATTAATTATATATATAATATAGTATTATTATATATAATCTATATTTATTTTACATATATATTATATATCACGCATGCGCTTCTTTTGTAAATCTCTTGATAATATAATATAGGCTAATATATATATATAATATATATAATATATATATATATATATATTTATATATATTATATATATTATTATATTATATATAAAATATATATTATTAATATCTATTAGTGTATGCAGACATCGCGAATCCCGCATTTTGCGGAAAATTTCCGCACCTAAATTGATCTATCACGCATCCCGCATTCCGCCACTCCTCCACCTTACACACCGCACTCCGCCATCCGCATCCCTCCTGTGGAAAATGCGGACTTCGCGTTGCGGGATGTTTTCAGATACATTTGATTAAGTTGCCTTTATAAAATAAATATATTTGTCCATTCATTAAACTAATATAATTAAACTAATATATATATATATATATATTATATTTCTTTTATCCATTTAGTATATAATATATCTACATAGTAATATTATTTATATTCACCATTATATTAGATTATACTATACTATATATACTTATTATTTATATTAAATATATATATTATAATAATATAATTTGGCTATATTTAAAGTAGCAAGTATATATATATATAGATTTATATAATATATAATTAATATATATATTATATAGATATATATATATATTATAATTATATATTATTTAATATTATAAATTTATATATATATAAATAATATATAAATATATCAATAATATATATATTATATATATATAGATTTAATTTTTGTAGTAGATTTTTTTTTATTATATAGGTATAATACTATAATATAAATATAAATAAAAATAATATATAATATATACTCAAATTATATATATTATATTATTAATATATATAAATAATTATAATAATATATAATTATATATAATATATATAGAATATATATGGGTACTAAATATATATTAATTTATATTATCTATATATATATATAAATATAATCTAGAGCCGTGTAGTGGAGAGCATTATATATTGAACAGGCGGGGAGCGAGTGAACGAATAGAGAGGCAAAGACGAAGGAGGATGCTGAGTAGCTAGCAAGAAAGCTGAACTGTTTATGGGATGATATATTATGATATGGCAAGCACAATGAAGAGATTTTTAGAGTGCTAGCGCAGAGACACGATCGGGTGCCCCCCCCTATAGCAGCGATCGGAGAGTATTAGCAGTATGTAATAATCAAAGGACAACAAATGGTGTAGAAAACAATTGTAAGCCGCGAGGAAAAAAACAAAAAGGGTTGCATAGTTTAATACTTTTAGATGAGATTATTTTTTACAGTGCAGGTAGTCGGAGAGGAAGGAGGAGAGAGGTAAAGGAAGAGAGAGAGAAACACTAAGAACAGCACTGATGAATAGGGAGAGTGATAGGATGAAATAGGTAGATTAATAGGAGGTATAAGAGGAATTTGAGTGAGGCTATATATACTTGTATAATGAAACTATTAAAGAGCGGAAAAAACTGTCACTTGATATATTATAATACTATTAATATTAGCTTATAGGTATACTGTTATTAAGGATGTATATAGTTATTAATAGAATATTGAATGCTTGCATGATAATGAATTAAGGTAAAGTGAATTTAGAGAAGAGGGTTATCAAACTTGAATTGCACTTGCTATACTGTAAAGTATATTCTTGTAAAGATGTGTGTGCGAGATAGTAAGACGACAGTAGCTTGGAAAGGTGTTGGGATAGAGATCAAATAAGTTACCAATCTTATTAAAATTTGTATAGAATTATTTAATAGTGTAGGACGCAATAGGGTAATTAAATTTGAGTACAAAAAATAATATAGAGTAAATCTCTATTAACATAATGGTAATTACACTCATATGAGATTTTGGATTTGTAAATAAGTTAAATAGAAAAAAAGAAATGAATTGTACATTTAAACGAAACGATAAAAATTATTGGCAGGGGTCGGAAGAGAAGGGGATTTAGAGCCAGATGTTGGTTGATTGTTAGAGCACAGAATTGTTGAGGTTGTTCAGGACAATATGTTGCTGGGATACCTTTTCTTGTTTAATAGGAGAAGTGGAAGGCTACAGAGTTAATGGTTTGCTTCAATTAAGAGAAATGGATCTGAACTAAAGGAAAAATGGAATACAAAAACATAAGATGGCAAAGATAGTCGGCGCTTGAAGTAACTTGGGAAGAAAGCAGTTGAGCGGGTGGTGTAGCGCGAGATGAGAGAGCGTGGGAGAGGGTTCTGGATGAGGGAGGGGGATTATTATAATGTGTGAGGGAACAGAACTACGATTAAAAAGCAGATATAGAGGGTAAGGGAAGGTACATACGTTCGATATATAGCATTAGAAAGTAATGGGAAGGATCAAAAAGAACGCAATAATAATAACGTAGTGATTATGTTTTTTGGAACTATAAGCGAGGAGTAGGAGCAGAAAAAAGAGGGTAGATAGTCAAAAGCTGTCGCCGAGAAAAAATGTTTATAGAGAAGATATATTTTGGACAAAATTCCAGAAGAGGAAGAAAAAAAAAGATGTTTTAGAAATGAAAGATATTAGATCGATAGAATCATACGAGTACATAGGCAATTTTTGAATATTGGAACAAGTAGATGTCAACTGAGTGGTAGGGGTGGGACCAAAATTTTTAATGTATAAAACATTTTAATTTTTAATGTCTTCTTTTTTTCGTGTTGGATCTTGGAGATGCGGTAGTGAGAGGTTGAAGCAAATGCCGCTGTGTTTCGCAGAAAAAGTGAGAGAAGCTATCTTGTTATGAGATGTGGGTATGAAAAATAGACAATATTTGGTAGATAAGCATGAGCTTAGTGTTAGGAGGACAGGAGTTAAATTTTAGTTGTGTATTTATTCTCCGCTGTATAAGACCGAGTTTAGTGAGAGATTATAATTATGTTGTTAATAGATAGTTATAAGATATATTATAGGGAATAACATGGAGACGAAGTGAGGTTGCTAACGGATATCATCAATTTCTTTTTTACCCTCCTTGGAAATATTTTAGAATTGGGCGACAGTAGTATCTTAAAGGACTGTAAGCACAGTTAACTCCCCATCTTTGAAACTCACATATGCCATAACAAATGTGTAGGTACTTCGTGGGAAGAGAGCAATATACGATGAAGTGTTGACTCTTATATCTCTATTATTTTTTTATGTTCGTTTTTCTGGTATGACATTGGAGTCATGACAGTGTAGATGAGGAGATGTTTCAGAATTCAGCAGCGAGTTCATGAATGTGTTGAGGACAGTGATTGGAAAGGCACGAGAGAGAGAACGACCGTGAAGAAACGAGGACAAGTGAGGATCCCGGAGCAGCCCCGTGGGTATAGAACAACAATGATGCAATAAAGTGCGGGACACAACCAGACAGAGAGATGTGGGCGACACCTGCAAATAGAGGAATGCAGGTAGAGAGAAAGTTGGCCAGCAGTGATGGTGGAGGTGAGTCCTGAGAGATACCGGAGGGAAGCCGCAGAAGAGGCGTGGAAGAGACACATAAGAGGACTTTCACTTTGATGGACGACAGAGCAGATGCCTGAATGGATGACTTGATGGGTGGTGGATTTCGATTCGTGATGAATAAGATATGAACAAGAGTGGGAAGAGACGGAGGTTTGTTCCCATTGATCAGGTCTCGTACACCTGACTGGAAGGAGGGAGGGATTGTAAGATTATTATTATATTAGTGATGATAATATAATAATATATTGATAGTTTTATATTTCTCTCCCCCATAGTAATAGCTATGTCTGATACTAAGGTTTTTTATAAATATTCATATATCTACTATTATTTATATTATATATTACTATAAATGATAAATAATAATAAGTATATATATAAGACTTATAATAGAGACTGTAATGGTCAACGTTTTGTGAGCTTATCATCAATCCTTCATATTCCATGAGGAAATCAATTATGCCCGCATCAAGGAAAATTGCTGCAATTCGTTTTAACTCTAAAACAGTGTATATGGATGGGGTGCCATATTTCTTTAACACAAATATATTTAGATATATAAATAATATATATATATATTTACATAGTTATATATACGTGGTTTATCTTATATATATATATAAGATATATATATAAAAGGACTTATTATATAAATTTACTATGAGTGAATAGAGTTAGATATATATATTATTATATTATATGATAATAAAAATTACTTATATTAGTATAGAAAATTTTATTATTTACCCACAAAACGATGTTTAACAAGCTTTTGGATGAGCTTTGTTAATATTATTCATCCCTGTTGTGTCAAAAATTATGTCCCATTTTCTCAACAAATACAAAACACGTATATTATAACGATATAGTATATATTATATATTAATATATTTTTCGATAGTATAAATACACTATTATTTATATATATATACATATATCTAGATATAGTAATATATAGTTTTTATAAAATAACATATTTATTAGTATACTAATTTAATTTATAGAGGTAATTCTATATCACTTTTGTAAAAAAAAGAATTTAATATGACTATATAATTCATATATATATTATAATAATTATATATATAGTACTAGTATTTTTATTTAATATAATACGTGATAATAATATTAATATATTGTAGGCATAACAAGAACAATAGAATTTTGTAAAATTACCCTGGAGAAGAAGCCTGAGAAATTTTAGGTCACCACAGATTCGCTATTTCTGACCGAATAGTTTATTTCAAATTCTGTCATCCATTTTACGGGAGAAAAAATGAACAAAACTTATATAAAGTAATAAAAAAAAAGAAATACTATTTCTTACAACTATAGCAAACCATTTTCACATTTTAAAACAGGCCGTCAACTTTCTGGAAAGTCAGGGGAGGTCAGGGAAAGTCAGGGAAAAAAAAATTGGTCAGGGAAAAGTTTTAAAATATGCTGAAAATATGACTAAAGTCAGGAAACATTCCCTGAAATTCCAAAAAAGTAGGGAAATTTTAAAATTTCAACAACATTATGTGAAGAAGTGACTATTATGCGACCCAAGTTGCAATATTTTTGATATTTTTTTTTTCTGACTGATAATAGTGGAAATAGAGCATGCTCATTTGCTAATAAGTGTGGTGAATGAAAAGGTTGGGCAGGAATGACATTCGAATAAATATTTTCTATCCCGGTTTCTTTTCACTATTTTAGTTCACTATTACCTACTATTCTTTCTTTTCTGTTCTTAGAGGTTGTTCCAAATTCATCCTTTTGATTGAAGGTGGTTGGTGATATGGATTGTTATTTTAGACTGTATGACCTATATGACTAAGTGTCTGTTGTTAAGGTTTTCTCTTTTTAGGGATTTATACTTTTTAAGGTTTTTTTTTTTTTTTTTGAGCTTGAAGACGGCGGTAATTTTTGAAAGTTGGTGGCACGTTGAGTTATTGATTATATTATTTATAAAATTATTATCAAACAAAAAAACTAACTTTAAACGGCCATTGGTTGGACGTCAAGAAGCTGGAACTCTGTGCAGTTATCATGGTCGTGTTGCTTGGCTCAATAAGACCTGATATCTTCTCTCACACGCGCCATACTGTAACCAGTATGCCTTTAAAAAGTAATCTTTGATCGATCTAACATTGGTGCGCCAGTCGAATCTCTCTCACATTTAAGGAATGGAACTCATTGAATTTAATCGAAACTCAGCACAGGACCAACCATCATTGATAAAACTTTTTCGTTACGTGTTCTATAATACAAATATCAGTGAAAGTAGTAGTATTTTTAGATATATGGCCATCTCCGATTCGACCTGTGACAGAAATGGTGACCATTGTATATATAGAGTGTTTCTAATTAATAACTAAACCAAAATCAGTTTATCAATCAGTTTCAACTTTTTTTTTGCATAAAAGATGATGTTACAGGATTCTGAAATAGGTCATGGACATTAAAACGTGAAGTGGTTGATAAAATGTCTTAAACTCGTGTGCAGATATAAAGTTAAGAAAACATGACAAGGGATAATGAAGGCACTGGAATTCAATACTTTCAAATTTTAAAATGGTGATGTTGTATAATAAAGAAAAGACTATCTAGGTTTTATTATAGATGTAATATTCTAAAAAGCAAAAGAGAAATACTTACTTTACAGTGAAAGTCTCTCATTTTCTATCCCTTGAAATAAATTCAAAAATATTTTTGGATTGGATGATTGCTTTCTAAGAGACTTGATTAAGTTTTTTCTTCTATTTTAGTACTTTGCTTAGTATATTGGAATATTGTGGCAAATTACTTAAATATAGGACTGATATTTCTGATGAAATTAAGGCACCATGATGTAAAGGAGGGATTTTTCTAATAAATTAAGCATTTTATTTCGAATGGGAAATCATGAAAAAAGAACCAGTAGCTCTGATTTCTTTCCCAAGACACAGTGCAACCAATGAACTATAGATATTCATGAAAGTATTCACAAAGATTCATAAATTACTCAATAAAGGTTGACAAATGTAAGACTGCCCATAGGAGATTGAAGAATATCTCAAAGAGTTCAAACAGACCAAGGAAGAAGAAGGAATAAAAAGGTTTTGAAAAAGAAGTAATTAATTACATACAGATCTCTAGTATCTTGTTAAGAGCAGAGAAAGCATGTTCAAGAA
>JABUQX010105138.1:22500-27870 GCA_015478945.1 Trachelipus rathkii | reverse complement strand
CTCATCCTTAATTTCTAAAGTGTTGAAATGGATTTTATACTATTTAGTTGAGTTTTAAATATATCTCAGTTAATCTTTCCCTTGTGTAGACTAGTGACATTTATTACGGGAGTATCTTCGTTGCTGGCTGTTTGGGCGCGTTGCGAGCAACTTTGCCGATGGCGGAGGTTTGATGGTCTGAATAAGTGCAGATTTTCACGCCATTTTTGAATATCTTTCTACTTCCTCACGAGACTGTTATATCTTCTCATCCAAATACTGTGGTCCTCTTTTAAGGGGATTTCAATGTACACAACACTGAATGGTTGGGGTCCCTCTCATACTGATTTAGGTGGGGAGGAGGCCGAATCATTTGAAGGCTATTCTCACGTCTGGAGCAATTAATCTATGATAACCCACATTACGTTCGGATCGTTGCCTAACAATTCTTTGACACACTTGAACCTATGCTTTCACCTACTGTGCCATTCTCTCCATAAATACACCACTTCGCTCCTATTTGGTAATCTGACCACAACCTTATATCTCTTAAATTTTAATACTTTCTCTTCCAACAGCTCCATCCTGCCCTCACCGCGTTTCTTCTGGCAGTTTTGATCGGGCCATTTGGAGGCCTTGCGTTTGCTTTCTACGCTAACTATAATTTGAATGACTGCTTTGACTCTGGTTGACGCTTTCGCTTCTGGCCGATAAGGTGGGAGCTATAATCATTGATGGGATGAGCAGGTTCATTCCTTCTTCGACGAAATCTTTCTCTCCTCATAAAATCCATGGTTCGATCGTGCGTGTTCTCTGGCCATTCAGGCTAGAGACAGTGTGCGTATCGGGAGTGGGAAAATTTGCTCGGGTTCTCCTATACACGTCTTGCTATTTTCACTCACCGCTAGAATCACGTATGCAGGGAATACTCTTCGACGAGCCAAAAGCGAGCCTTTCATCAAACGAAAGTGCGCTACCCTCCTTGGTTCTCCTAATTACAAATCTTTCTGGCCTCTTTGCCAAAAACATCTCTAACAACTTCTGTAAAATTGCCTTTCTTTCCTCTAATTCGATCTGATGGTTCTGTTTGCTAATTCTCCAACTGAAAAGGCCAATCTCCTTTGGCTCCTATTTTCCTCTAACTCAACCCTGGATGATTCTGCGGCATCCTGTCTCCCTCCTCCTCTTCTCCTCTCAGCGTGTCTAATGACTTTGCCCTCTGATTACTTTGATCGGGGTGCATGGGCTCCTGAAATCTGTGAACGTTAGGAAGGCGGTGGCCTGATGGCATTCCTCCCGTGTTTTGAGGGAGTGTTGCTTCCGTGCTGGCCCTCCTCTCGTTCAACTATATTCTCTATGTTCAATACTACACTTTCCCTCAGTGTTGGAAGCACGCACAATGTCCAATCCGATTCCGAAAAAAGGAAAGCCGCTCTAATCCTTCTAACTAACGCCCTATAGCTACCTCTCACTTGTATTCTATCTAAAGATCTTTGAAACCCCTTCTCAAACTCTCATTTCTTAGATCATATGGAATCTCAATTCACTTCTTTCCGATAGCCAGTACAGCTTACTCATTCCGAGGTCTACTGGCGATATACTTTCGCTATCTTACTGATTTATGGTTTTCCGCCTTAGGAACTACGGGGGAGACTTGCGTGGTGGCGCTAGACATATCCAAAGCATTTTGACCAGGGTAATGGCACGCGTCACTGCTCTCCAAGTCCCTTCCTTTGGGTTTCCTCCTCTTTGCTTACTTATGTCTAGTTTTTCTCAAATCGCTCAATATCGGCTGTTGTTGACGGGGCGACTTTTCTCTTCTTTTTCTGTCATTGTGTGTGTTCTCAGGGCTCTGTCCTTGATCTCCTACTTTATTCTTACTTTTCATTATGATCTTCTCACCCTGCACATCTAACTCCTATCCACCGTATGCCGATGACTACAGACCCTTCCTTCTTTCAACTCATTTCAAATTCTGCTCCCTTCTTTTACTTCTAGAATTGCTCTCGTCTTAATCTTTCCGATTCTATCTCGCTGATCTGGATAGAATTTACCGGTGGGGGTGTCTCAAACCTTGTGACATTTAATTCTTTAAAAACTTAACTTCTACAAATCTCCTCTCATAAACACCTTCCAACTTTCCTATCTCTTTCGACGGTTCTCTCGTCTCTCCTGTTGACAATATAAACACTCCTTGGCCTTAACATTAACAAAAAAAATGTCTTGGAACCTCACATCAACAACGGTTGCTAGGGCGGCCTCAAAGAACCCGGGGAAATTTAGCTGTTGAGACTGCGAAGACTTTTTTCTTTTTCTCAAGTTACTCCAGCTATAGCAAGGGCCTCCATTCGCCTTGTATGGAGTTACTGCCTCATATTGGGGGGTCTCTGGTTCACCCGGCTTTTTGGACAGGGTCGAGTCGAAAGGCCAAAAGACTTATAAACTTTTCCGTACTTTTCCAGTTCACTAGACCCTCTATCTTTGCGGCGCGAAGTTGGTGCTTTATCTCTTTTCTATAAGGTACCATATGCAGCGGCAGATGCCTCGAAGGAACTTGGAACTCGCGTACCACTACCTTTACGAACGCCAGCGTAGCACAAGGGGTGCTGGTGTCTGCGCAAGAGTTTTGTGTGGATATTGGTAACTCCAGGCTAGTTACGCTGCGGTGCTTCTTATTTCCTGCCCACCTCTGTTCCTGTGGAATTCTTCTTCCATCTTCTGTGTTATCCTGCTGAATTTTAATCTCGCTTATTCAAAAGCTTGCGTTCTGTGCTCATCTGCGTAATGTGCGTTAGTTGTGTAATTCTGATCCTTTTGGGAAAAAAAGTCGTGTACAACCCTCTCCTTGAATAGGGCTCTCCCCGTGAGTGGTGGTGACAACAACTATTAATATATCATATATATATATATATAATATATATATATCTTAATATATATCTTTATATATATATAATCTATATATATATATATATATATATATAGTATATATATATATGGCAAAAGTCCATTTTCCTGTTCAGGAGAAAATTAACCAGCAGACCAATTCGGCGGAATCGACTTCGGCTTTTCGCATGCCGCCCCCTAAACATATTATTTTCCAGTAGGGCTCTCGAGCCGATGGGGAAGATGGGGGAAAGAAATTCTCTCCACCGTCCGGTCCCCTAAGAGGCCGAGAGACCTGACAACTGATATCTATGAGGTCTACTCTAGGGTGTATTGTTTTTAATCATAAAACTATATATATATATATATATATATTATATATATATATATATATTATATATATATATATATATATATATATAGGTATATATATATATTATATATATATATATATATATATATCGTTCAAAACATATGATACGCGAAAAAGTGCGAATTGATCCCGCAGAATTTTCTACTGTTTCTACTGAACAGAAACTGGACTTTTGCTATATATATATTATATATAATATTTATATATATATATATATATATACATATATATATATATATATTATATATATATATATATATATATATATATAATATATATTATATGAATCTTTTCTGTTTTACGACTCCGTCAGTTTGAATTTTTTTTTTTTGCTTTTGTTTAAAATATATTTCTTATAATGAATCCTAACAATCAATTTAAGTGGTAACGGCATGATTCAAAAAATATATGGCTTTTCCCGTTTACGGCCCTGCCATCAGTTTTATTTATTTTATTTTTTTTTTTCATATATTGCTAGTATATACGATACTAACAATGAATTTAAGTGGTTACGGACATGATTCGGGTGTTTTTTCCCAATAAAGGAATACCCAAGGGGTAAATCGCAAAGATGGTAGGAGTCGGGGTCTCTCGGCCTTCCAGTGGACGACGGGGTAGGATTACTTTCCCCTCGGGGAGGGTCTGCCGGAACCCGCCGCTCACGTTTGGTATTTGGGTTTCGCGGGGTTCCTGCCACTCCCCTACGGGGTATGGAAAACGTTCCCACCCCCTCTGTCCCCCCGTCGGCTCCGAGCCCCTAATATATATATATATATATATATATATATATATATATTTATATATATATATAATATATTATAGTATTATATATTATGTACTTTAATCTTAAACTTTTGTAATAAAGCTTTATACTCTGATTCCAAATATGTAATGGTTTTTTGTAAGGTTCGTACTTTTCGAGATATTTTATTTTTGAAAAAATATTTAACATAAATGTTGATTTTATAAAAATTATTTAAAATATTTTCAACTTTTGAATCATGTCCGGTACCACTGAAATTCATTGTTAGTAACATAAAGTAGCAATATATTAAAAAAAAATCAAAACTGACAACGGAGTCGTAAAACAGAATAGGACCTATATATATATTATTATATATATATATTATATATATATATATATATTATATATATATATATATTATATATATTCCGTATATATATATATATATCATATATAGTATATATATATATTATATATATATATTATATATATATATATATATATATATATATAATATATATTATATATATATACGGTGGCGTGTGCCAGGGGGGGGGGGGGGGGGGGGGGGGGGCCCCCGCCCCCCCCCGAAATTTACTAGACACTAAAAAATTTAAGTATCCATATCTGTTAATAATATAAAGTTCAGAAAGTTAATTAATTTTCATTATTCGTTGCTGTCAGGAATAATCTTGTAAAGTTCTTTGGTTAAAACTTAAAACTAAACTTAAAGCCATCAAAGAGAAAATGGCAACATTTAGAATTTCCGGCAGATTTTGGAAGAAAGTGTACAAGCGTATCTAAAGCTGGGTATTGAAAATTGCTTTACCACGAAATTAACAAGTTCCAAACAATAACAGACCAGCATTCCTACTTTCCGGACCCACATACTTTTTTAACGCACATCCTTTTTATTACCTTTTTGGAATGATTTAATATCAGCATTAGGAGAGAGATTTTTTAAATCATAAAGAAATTAATTTTTTCCTTGATTGTTTGTCATACCGAACAGGTTGTAATGTTTCTATTAAAATGAATAAAAGATTTGTGTGACATTTTTTACAAGGAACGATCTCGCCAAGCCTAATAGAAAGATTTAGTAAAACAGAATGGGATTTATTGGAAGTTGAAATGGCATCACATCACAGATCGTCCAAAAATGAATAGACGGATAGTTTTCCTTGTTTCTCAAGTACAACAATTCAAATATTTTTATTGCTGTTGCAAATACTGGTCAATTTTACACGTGTCTACTGCTTCATACCATTTTGGATGATTTAATATCAGCATTATTAGAGAGATTTTTTTAAATATAAAGATTATTTTTTCTTGTTAATTTGTCAACCGAACAAGGTGTAATGTTCCAATTAAAGATAAAAGATTGTGTATA
>JABUQX010105138.1:10000-17500 GCA_015478945.1 Trachelipus rathkii | reverse complement strand
CTATAATCAAAGCTGTTAAAATGAGGATTGACGATAGGATACCTTTTACCGTGGAAACCGACGCCTCAGACTCTGCAATTGGTGCAACTTTAAATCAGGATGGTCGCCCTGTGGCTTTCTTTTCGAGATCTTTCAAGAAGGAACCAGTTCTGTTGAAAAGAAGGCATATGCAATAGTGGAATCCATTAGGAAGTGGCATCATTTCTTAATTGGGAGGCATTTCACTCTTATAACTGATCAACGATCTGTCTCTTTCATGTTTGATTTTCATCATAGGGGGAAAATTAAGAATGAAAAAATATTGAGATGGAGAACAGAGTTAATGCCTTATTCTTTTGAGGTAGAGTATAGACCCGGAAAGTTTAACACTGCTGCAGATGCGCTATCGAGAATGGGCTGCTGTATGACTACTATTTCACGTTTCACTCTTGCTGAATTACACAATGCTTTGTGTCATCCTGGCGTAACGAGGATGTTTCATTTTGTTCGTAGCAGAAACCTTCCATATTCCGTCGAGGACGTTAGGAAAACTTTGTTGTCTTGTCGGATTTGTAGCAAGGTTAAGCCTCAGTTCTACAGAAAGGACAGTGAATCTTTAGTACATGGTTTGAAACCATTTGACCGTATAAGTCTTAATTTTAAGGGTCTCTTCCATCTTCTTCAACCAACAGATATTTACTTGTCATATTTGATGAGTTTTCATGTTTTCCGTTTGCTTATCCCAGTAAGGACACTTCTGCCGAAACGGTGATACTTTGCTTAACAAATCTCTTCTCAATATTCGGATTGTCGGGATATATACATACCGATCGAGGTAGTCTTCTTTCATGTCTTCTAAAGTGAGGTGTTTCTTGAATAGTCATGGCGTATCTACTAATCGAACCACCTCTTATCATCCGACTGGGAATGGGCAGTGTGAGAGATACGTGGGCGTGATTTGGAAAACTATTACATTAACCCTTCAAACAAGGAATCTTCCTGTGAAATGCTGGGAGGCAGTCCTGTTGGATGCTCTTCATTCTATACGATCTCTCCTTTGCACGGCGACAAACACTACATCTCATGAGCGTTTATTTTCCTTCGCCAGGAGAACTTCTAGTGGTTCAAGTTTATCATCATGGTTACTTCACACTGGCGAAGTATTTCTTAAAAGATATATCAGAAATAAGGATAAACCTTTAGTAGACGAGGAACAACTTAAAAAAGCTAATCCACAATCCACACGCTAAATTTCCAAACGGTCAGATTACTATGTTATGAATACTGATAATGTTATAAAGAAATTAAAAAAAAATTAAAAAATAAAAAAATAAAATCATTATTATTATAATATATATATATATCACAAATAATATATATATATATACTACTCTATAATATATATATATATATTAATATATACTTACTATATTATTATGAACAGTATGATATATATACATATATATAATACTATACGCATTTATATATATATATTCTAGTATATAAATATATATATACTATACAGTTAAATTCTTGCAATTAGAAATGCAACTAGGCTCGATCAGCCGGCACCCTGTCACCTCTGAAGAAGCCGAATCGTAACTAGTCGCATCTGTGAGCATTACTTATCTTATATATGTCTATCCCATGTGCTACATAAACTCATACAAATGCTTAGGACAATACATAATACACGCCGACTCTCTTCACACGATATTCCGTTATAACCAGCTACGCCCTCGACTCCTAGCGCTACTGCCGACCATGTCTATGAGGGAGCTCGCAACCAGTAAACACTGCGTCTAGTATATGGCGCTCCCGCTTCATCTCACCTCATCATCGCGCTGATAGTCTCCCTGATCGCATACTTTCTGCTGCGAGTGGCTACTCACGACCCTCATTTGCCTCCGACCTTCCATGCAACCGTCAAGTGGCTGCTTACGACTATAGAACGTTGGCACATTTGATAGTGCTCATCATTCACTTCACACATTTTTTCTTAAAAATCTCATTAATTAGTATGAAACAATATTAACAGATCTTATATACTAGAAAAAAAAAAAAAACAAACAAAAAAAAAACGCTTAACGTCAACTTGAGAGCGTTTTTTTTTTTTTGTTTTTTTTTTCCTTAGTTGAATTAGCTCCAACCACTTTGAACTCGTGAACTTTCCCTAATTTCAGAACCTATATTTTATATGGTGCTTCCCTCTAAATTTATCTCACCTTTTTTCATTAGGAATAAGAACCCACCTGCCTCTGCCTTTTATGCAGAAATTTTTTTATCACTCTGGCAGTTCATCCAAAGCCACAAAGACTAACAGAAATTGGAATTCGCTCGCGATATGACATTTACTGCCTTCAGTCTTAATAGAAAGAGCTTCCAGCTGCAGAATGTGAAAGAATGGAAAAGTCAAGGCAAATTCTCCTCTGGTCTATGGGAAGGTACAGTCCCTCCAACAACCATACCTGGTTAGTCTATCTCTATCCTTTTCATTAACTACAAACTCAAGCTGTGTTCTTGCCTTATTAATCACCAGAAACACTGAATCTTCAGAACATTAGCTGGACAAGCGGCTCAACAATACTGGAAAACTTGTTACATGCTGTTTATTTCTTATTGAAGACCCAGCTATTATTAAATCTATCTCCTTACAAAACACTAACAACTTCTTCTGCATAGAAATGTAATTTTTCTGGTTCATCCTTCCACATGCAGGTTCTTAAGACAATGTGTAAAATAACATCAGACTATTTTTACTTTGCTTTTCTTTGTTTTCCGTCCCTGTGGTTTCACTATCGAGCGTGGCAAATGTTTTTCAGGCAATATTTCTTCCTGCTAGCACTTAAAAAATTCTTGGTGTTCCAAACTGATGATCAATTCCAGACATGACAAGGGGCACTTCAAATAAAATGCTCCCATTTTAATCATAACTTTTTAGATATAAAAAGTACATACCTAGTGCGAGAGTAGTCACGAGCTCCTCTCACATCTCTTCCAAATTACTGACCCCTCGAGCGCTCTACACAAACTCAATACTAACTAACGGTGAGAGAGAACTAAGTTTGTGGCTATCTTGTCGAGCACCCCATTTATAAGCGTGTGCGAGCGAGCGAGCGAGAGCACAACAGAATATTAGTTAAGTATATACTCCTACTTCTAATGAAATAACTAGTCACCCACGTTCAATACCCACATTCTATTATGCTATAAACTCGCATTAAATTCCGATCCATCACATCGATATGATAAGGAGTAGCCGAAAAACAACATGATCCAATAAAAATAATATAAGAAAATAGTAATACTATGTAAATAAATTTTAATATTATAACTTTATTTTATAAGAAGAATAATTAATAATAACATTATTTTATTTAAATTGATCAAAATCAAAAGAATTATTTGATTTCTTTTCTTTTTCTTATTATTATATATTATTATTGATTTATTATATAATATAAATTTTTATTTATGATTAATTTATATATCATTACTTATTATAAATGGGTGGCTGGCTTGTTTATTTCGGGAGTTTTTTCCTTTTATTCTTTAACAGACAAAAAGAAACAGATTAAAAAATGGATACGTTTTTGATTACATTAATAGAATACCAAATCACTTCATATGGAGGTAGGATCTATATAGGTAGGATACTGTATATGATCATTGTATGGATAGTGTACGGAGTTGAAGAGAGTTAGTAATATAAATAGTTTCAACTTTTTTTGTGCAATGAATAATAGATATAGTAATTTATTATTATTATTATTATTATTATTATTATTATTATTATTATTATTATTATTATTATTATTATTATTATTATTATTATTATTATTATTATTATTATATTTATTATTATTATTATTATTATTATTATTATTATTATTATTATTTTTGCATTTTAGCATAATAATAATAATAGTTTTAGCATTTATTTCAGTAAATTTACCAGTCCAGCATTTAATGAATGACTTAAACTGTCTCGTACCTTCCATCAATTTTACTTGTAAAATAAATACCAAGTAATAATATGATTTCCTTTCTCGACCTCTGCAATCTGTATTATTCAGCATGATAAGTTAAATTTTATAATTTTCACAAAACCAACTTCACTCAATCAATTTCTTTGAATATTGTCTTATCGTCCATTTTTTTTTTTTATAAAAGAGAACATTATTTATAGTTCTCTATATCGTTCCATATAATTTACTGACCCTCTTTACTACGATTTGGAAATCCATTTTGTTTTTCAACAATTCATATCTTGTGGATAAATAATTTACGAATTATCCTAGAAATATAAAAAATGAAAAAATCGTTTTTATGACTTCCAAATTCAAAAACTATACACGTTCTCCTTCTACAATAATCATTCAATATTCAGACGCAATTTTGAAAATAAGTTTAATCACTTTTTTCGTCTTACTCAGAGTTAAATTGAGTACACCACCTCCTTGAATAGGGCTCTTCCATGAACTATGGACGTTGTCTTGGATAGTCGCAGAAAATTTAGATGGATGGAGTAAGAAAACAGAAGCAGGAATAACAACAAGAACGAGGAGAAGCAGCAGAGGTCAGAAGGAAATGATGTTAACACCTGGTTGAAGGAGAATGATTTCTTGGAGAAGATATTGATAAAGAAGAAAGAGCTCGCTCAATTTGGAATAAGTATATTTTGAAGGCAGTGAAAATTTGAAAATTAATATTTTTTTGTATTTGATATTTATTTCTATCAATGAAAAAAAAAATTTTTTATTTACTCAATAAATAATAAGATGTTGACTCAAAATTTTTATTAAATCAATATTGTAGTGAAGCAACAAAAATGCTCAACGTATATAGTTACTATGAGGAAAATGAAATTAATTTGATAACATTTAACTATAATAGCCACAAAAAGTAGCTATACTTCAAACAATAATATATAGGAACTGGAAATTAGAAAACAAACAGAATTGACAACGTCTTCGCCTACACAATATACCCATGAAGGAAAGAGTCCTATACAGCTGACTGGGGCTGAGAATCCCCTCAACAGTATTCAATTTTTCTCCAATTGAGATCAGTCATTATATATGTAACAGACATTACAACAATATGCCATAATTATAAACCCAATGTATACATGTTAACTATTAATGATCAGTAATAACTAATTCCAATCACTGATAGTTTGATACCTCAGAAGTCAATAATATTAAAGATATAATATGATATAAGAATATAGTAATAGTAATAATTAAGAATATATAATAAATAATTAATAATAAGTCATAATAAAATAATAATAAGTAATAATGAATAGCAAAAGTAATAATAATGAAGTTAATAATAATAATAATGAATAATAATAAGTATTAAGTCGATCTGATATAAAGTGCTAATGATTAATATAGGTGATAATTGAATGATTAGTTAATGTTAATAATAGTAATATAATGATTAGTGGAGTTGATGGCTATATGATATAATTATGATGATAGTTAATGATAGTGATGATAACGATAAATGTAATAGTGGAAATAATGGTGATTTGTAGATGAATAATAAATAGTGATTGTAATATTTTCCAGAATGAGGTGTTTAAATGCAAGGTTTTGCCAAGTAATGAGTAATGATTCAAGATGTACTATTTGGGGCCATTTAATTATCTTTAATATATATTATCACATTTCTATATAAAAAGCGACCCGATAGCTCAAGTCTGACTAGAGCACTCGCCAAACCAGCGAGGGTCCCAGGTTCGCAAACTGGTCGGGTGGGAGAATGTGAGCTGTTCTCTCCTTAGGCTTGGCTCCCGTCCTGCTCGGACGGTAAATGAGTACACCTCTCCTTGATTTAGGGCTCTGCCCGTGAGAAGTGATGGTGTTTATCTCTGTTAAAAAAAAAAAAAAAAAAAACAAAACAAACATTAACAAATTTGTAAAGCGATATTTAACATCGATCTATATTTAATAACGCTAATTGATTCAATCAGGCTAATTCTGCAATATCCAAAATGCGTTAATTATTATTATTTTAAAATATCTAACACTTTAAATACATTACTTATCATATTAATTGCTTTATTTCAAACATTTAGTTAATTCAATTCTTAATATGATTCTTGTAGATCTAAAAATATAATGTTTTAAAAAAAATTGCAATATATATTATATATATATATATATATTGTTATTATTATATATATATATACTATATATTCTATAACAAATTTATCATAACCTATATATACATAATATATATATATTATATATATAAAGTGTTCACATGTGTGTAGTGTGGATGTGCATTGTGTGTGATGTGTGTGTTGTGATATTGTGTGTGTGTACACTATTTTATGTGTGTGGTGTTGTGTGAAATAATTCGGGGAATTAAAGAAAAGAAGAATTAAAAGAAAGAAAAATATATCGTTGAGCGCAAGATTAAGAGAATTTGCACTGTATGAGTCAAGACATATAAAAATTTTGAGAATAAAATTTTGAATCATTTTTTTCTCTATTTATTTAAATGGAGACTCTTGAAATTTCTGTATTGAGGAATACATTCTTAAATGGTCGCTACTTAGGTGTTGAACCAGACTCCAATGTGCCCGCGTGTCGGTGCGATGCGGATGTGCTCGGTGCAAGAGGTCGGTGCTGGCCTGTCAGGGTGCTGTGCGGTGCAGACATGTATTGTTGCACTCGGCCAAACTCTACTTTGGAATTAAAATTATCAAATTTATCTTCTATATTTCACATCACTATATTCTCGAACAATACATTGAAAAGGTATAATAATAACCGATAAAAACTAACATATTGGCATAACCAAAAAAGTAAGGTTTATCTCGCTTTGACTGTATCTTAACTTAAGTGAGTTCACTAATATGTATCACAAAGAAACTTAATACAAGATATTATCATGGACTTATTGATCAGCATTGTAAGTGGATGACTCCCCTCCTCTCGTACCTAGCATTCGAAACCTAGAGGAGCGTGTGTGAAGGAAAAAAATAGAATGAAGAACTATTGCAACATTGCTAGCAACAAAAATATAATATAGTCCAGATAAAAGTTTTTTTCCTGTTGAATGAACGCGTATTCTCCTCAAATGAAACAAAAACACATCAGGATCATTTAAACAATTATCTCCCGATGAATCCTTACACTGTATTAATTAATTATTATCATCTATTTACCTATTTATCATTATTATTATTTATCATTATTATAACCTATTGCTACTAAATACAAATTTATATTTGTTTTATTCTCTATTTATAAAGTACTCATATCAAGGATTATATTAATATCAATTACTTATTAATTCAATGTGGTATTTATTTAATTTATTATTACTTATTTATTTTTTTATATTATTATTATTATTATTATATTATTAATATATAATATATATATAATATCGTTAATATATATAGAAATTTAGATACAAAAAGGAAAGGAGAAAATATACACTAAAAGTGTATGCGATTATTATATAAATTCCTATATTTTTAACGCTTATAAATCATCA
>JABUQX010105138.1:2500-5000 GCA_015478945.1 Trachelipus rathkii | reverse complement strand
TTTACAACACACCACTCATTTTCACAGTTTCCTTTCATTTTTGTTTCAGTCACAGCGATTAAATCAAATTTGCCCTTTCTAAATACAACCATAACCTCTCTCCTCTTCTCCTAAACATTTATTCTTCTTACATTCCCTGTACCCATTCGATTCATACATTTTCTCCGAAAGATAGAAGGCCGTATACGGCTATCACGACCTTCTCCGAGGCATGCATTATCATTCCTGGCAAAAGATTAGTGGTAGTGGGCAGCCAACCCAACTACCACCGTCCCCTTAGTCGCCTTCTACGACACGCAGGATATACGATGTGGGAAATTCTTTCTCCCACACACATAGGAATATAAGAGATTAGGATGTTTGTAAGATGTTGTCTAGAAGAGGGGTGTGGATATAAGTATGTGTATATAATATGTGGATAATAGATGATGTCTGTAAGGTGTTGCCTAGAGCAGCGGTCTCCAAACTTTTTTGATCGCGTACCCCTAAAACGAAAATAATTATAAGCTGTACCCCTATACAGGCCTATAATATAATATAATATAAATATATATATATATATATATATATATATATACATACCATCAAAAAAATACGCACCATAAGTAATATATGTATCTATACAAGCGTTGTAGAGATATATATATATATATATATATATTGCTTTACTCTTAAAGAATAACGCACCACTAGTGTAAAAGCTCCCGATAGCTCAGTGTTAGAGCACTCGCCAAACCAAGCGAGGGTCCCAGGTTCGCAACTGGTCGGGTGGGAGAATGTGAGCTATTCTCTCCTTGGGCTTGGCTCCGTCCTGCTCGGACGTTAAATGAGTACACCTCCTCCTTGATTAGGGCTCTGCCCGTGAGTGGTGGTGTTTATCTGAAAAAAAAAAAAAAAAATGTTACACACAGGAACGTGAAGGCCCCAAACCCATGAAACCCCACTCCAACACAGACGACAGCATCAGTGTAACTATGTAACAACCCCGCAGAGAATTCGCTGCAGTATTTCGGCCGTCACCGCGACAAACTTAGGAAAACATAAACCACGTAGCTAGACCTGGGAGAGGTGGGGGTAAGCTATGTCAGGGGTATAATCGAGCGAGGGATCATTCACGTACGAAGCGACTCCGATAAACATAGAGAGTGATAGTGCGTCAACATCAAGAGATCAGTGCGTGCAGTTAACAACACTCCACGCCGAAGGACACGGGTATCGGGCACTTGGTCGACGGTTCGGTGTAGGGCACACAACGATTGCATGGTGGTCCAACGGTACCAGAAAACCCTGACACATGATCACCGGCGAAGATAGGGTAGGCCCAGGGCCATGGCACCCGTGGAAGACCGATTTCTACATCTGCGTGCATTACGAGAGCGCCATCGGTACGACATCTGCAGATACATCTGGCGGAGGGGAGGTATACGGCACCAGGGTGAGTGACAATACAGTGTGTCGACGCCTTGGGGAACATAATTACCGGCCCCGGAGGCCTGCCATAGGTCCACCGCACACCACGGCACATCGAAGGGCGCGACTAGCATTTGCCCGAGAACACATCCACTGGACGGTCGACGATTGGGCAAAGGTGTTCTTTACGGATGAGTCGAGAGTGTCTCTGTACGCCTTGGACAGGCATGCAGAGTATACCGGACGACCGACGGAGAGGTTCGCGAAATGCAATGCGTTGCAAAGCCGCCGTTTGTAGGTGGGTCGGTTATGGTCTTGAGAGGCATTTCTTATCGGGCCCACGGAGTTGCACATCCGGATGGGAGGCACTCTTACAGTCGTAAGGTATATCACAGACATCCTCGAACCATATGTCTTGTGCCATATGCCCCCTACATCGGTGACTTTCATCCTAATGCATGAACAATGCAAGACCATACAAGGCCCAATGTGTGAACAACTACCTTAGGACGGTTCAAATTACTGCGTTGGAGTGGCTGTAGCATATAGTCCACCTCAACCCACCGAACATTTGTGGGATATTCCTGGAAACGTCGGATCCGGACAGCTGCAACCCCCTTCACGGACTCTCCCGGATCTGCGACAAGCACTGCACGACGTATGGGATCAAATCACTGTCCAGGACATTCGCCCACTCATCGAGAGCATGCCAGGACGGTATCAGGCAGTCATCCATGCCAGAGGGGGTCATACACGGTATTGAGACAGACCCAACACCCACGCGGCCGTCGCCGTACGTACCAACATTGTGTGTTTGTGCAGCGCCCAAACTCCGAACCCTTCTGTTCGGGCGTCTGGCTGCACCTTGCCTCACACTCTATCCACCTACGGTTCTGGGGAATCTTCACCATGTTATTGTCGTTGTCCAATAAAGTGTCTTCGCGTTCTTCAACCTTTTCTACCCTTTCTTCGCCACGTACCCTTGTGGTGCGTTAATTTTGATGAGTATTATATATATATATATATATATATATATATATATATATATATATATAGCCTATATATATATATATATATATATATATATATA
>JABUQX010105137.1:0-49573 GCA_015478945.1 Trachelipus rathkii | reverse complement strand
TCATAAACGAACGTACTGTGTTCGGTATGATAAATATGACTGGAACCATTTTAGCGAACCATTAGTGATGCCAAGTTTTTTTAATTTCTTTAAGAGTAGGTTGTGTGGAGCTACATCGAATGCTTTCGAGAAATCTAATAGTAATAGTACACATGTTTGTTTTTCGTTTAGTGCTTTGTATAACCTTTTAGTAAGAAAGATAAGAGTATCTTCCGTTTTGCGGGTTTTGGGAAAGCCAAATTGAGTTTGTGAGAGAAACCCAGTTCATGCAATTAATAAGTAAGTTGGGCGTGAACTAATTTTTCAAGAATTTTACCAGTTGTATGCAGGACTGAAATCGGAAGGAAAGTTTTTTTTGAGGAGGGGTGACTTTTGAAGTTTTTAATTCAGTTGGATAGTGATATAGTTCAATTGAGTTGTTATAGAGGACGGCTAATATAGGTGAGATTTCTTTTTTGTTGTATTTGTTGATCCAGTTTAGAACACTCTGAAAGTCAGAGCTTTTATTCTTCAAACCCTTTATAACACACTCAACGTCAGATGTTGAAAAGAACACTTCTGACTCTAGAATTTCAGCTGCTAATGCTGCCAATACGGTAATAAAGTAGGAGACAAATTCATTAACTATGAGTTGCTTGTTTGTAACTATTTCATACCTATTTTTAATTCTTTAATTTCTTTGTTTATTTTTGTGACGGTTTAAAATGTCGTTTATTATGCCCCCTTGCAAACGTGGATTGGATTGAGTCTGTTTGAATTTGTCAGCAAAAAAAAAAAAAAAAAACAGCCTTGGATTTCCTTATCAGTCTTTTTAGTGTTGTAAAGTATTCTGTGTAAAGATGCATCTGCATAGTGCCCATCTTAGCACTTTTATATAGCTTGTGCTTTTGTCTAATTGAGGTTAACAATGCTTTTGTCAACCACTTATTCATTGATCTTTTTTCGGAGATTGTTTTGTATTTTATGGGAAAGTTTTTATCATACGTATCATACAGGATGAAACTAAATTTTTTGAACTTTAAACCTATTGGAAGATTATTGTTTTGACCAAAAAAAAGTCTGTATTTTTTATTTGGCGTAGGAACGTTTGTTTACGGTCTTCTGTTATTAGCCTATATTCTACCTTCTTTTGTACTAAGGGAACAGTCGAAGATTTAAATGTTAGGATACACGGTTAGTGGTCCGAAAGGTCAGTAAATAATGTATATGATTTTGTTGTGTCATTATTATTTGACCACATATGGTAGATTGTAGTAGAGTTATTGTGTTCATATGGCCTTGTAATTCCTGGAATGTAGTTTAAATAACCGTTTGGCGTCATAGCGTTTATTATCAACTGTTTTTCACAAGAGTTAGTATTATTACTAGACACTTTGATATTAAAGTCACCAGCTATTACCGAGATTCCATTTTTCAGTGTCGAGTTGCATAAATCTTCAAGCTTTCGTATAAAGTTTAATCAATTCCCTCGTGGTGGTCTGTATACCCCTAGTAGGTCTATTGTTTTGGATCCCTCTCTAAAAGTTACACAAAGAGCTCGATGTCAGTCTTTTGATTTTAAATACTTTTTAATAATTACTGTGACACCCCACCTTTTCTTTCCTTACGGTAAAAGTTAACATATCATAGTCTGAACGCGCACACAAGTATTTGTTATAGTCTTTTAGAGAGGCTTCGGTGAGGACAATACAAGAGAAACTATCACTAAGAGTAGAAAGAAGGTTCGATATGTCATCATGGTGTTTTTGGGAAGCTCCTTATGTTAACACATATAAATTAAGTCACGACCTTAATACAGATCATTTAGCTCACTTGGTAAAATAATAATATAATAATAATAATAAGACCGGGGGGGGACCCCCCTTTCACTATTTGGCAATCCTTGTTTCAAAAAAAAGTTGGGATATCAATTTCCCTTAAGCCCCAGGGGGTGGGGGGGGGCCCATTTTAAAGCTAAACCTCCCCTCACCAAAAAACCCCCCCGCCCCATTCCCACTCCTTTATTTTCTTCTTCCGGGCCCCTTCACCAAACTTTTTTCCACATTTATTTTTTCTTCTAAAGGGCAGTTATTACTTACTGAATCAATCCACCTTTTTTTCATTCGGGATTTCTTTCCCAAAGGCCGGGTTCCGGATTTTTCCCAGGGGCAACAAACTCCCCAACAAACTTTAAATATAATCCAACTAACCCAACGCCTGAATCTTGCAATCCATTTTTCTTTTCACAAAAAACTGGACCAAAAACCCCATTTTCTTAAAACTTATTTTTTCATTTTTATTCTTTTCTTCAATTTATCGCAGATCCACCCACCCCAACCCACCAAACCTCCTCTAAATACGGGTGTCATTCCCTTTCCAATTTATTCAATTTCCTTCCAACCACTAGTTAAACCTTCTAAGATTGCGTTCCCATTTTTTCTTGGAAAAAAAAAAATTCGAGGAAATGTTTATTACTAAAATGGTTTTTTCCTATGTAAAGAGAATTTTTGGGTGGCGAAGCTCGAACAAAACCGAACTTTTTAAACTAATACCATTAAAACTCCAACAGGTAAAAAAAAAAAAAACAAAAACCAATTTATTTTTTTTTCCCTTCATGCGTTTAAGGGGGGGCGGGGGGGGGCCCCCTTTGAAAAAAAATTTCAATTTCAAAGACCTTTTAAAGTTTTTTTCCTTAAAAATAAATTTTTTAAAAAAAAAAAAACTTAATTTAAATTGCGGGGCGGGGGCCAAAAAAAAAGGCCCACCCCTTTCCCTGGGATTATTTTTTTTCCAAACAACTTTTCCCTTTTTTTTTTAAAACCAAACTTCTACAAATTTCAATGGCAAGCTTTAGCGCCTTTTTTTAATCATCCCCAAAGTCAAATAAATAATTTTCCCAAAAAAAATAATTTAAAAAAAACTTTCCCCCCAAAATAAGGACATGGGTTTTTCCCCAAAAAGGGGGCGGGGGGGCGCGCGGCGTTTGCCTATCAATTCTTTAACAAAAAAAAAAAAACTTTTTTCACTCCGGGGGGAAAAGGGGGGGGAAAAAAATTGTTATATACTTCAAAAACCTTTTTTTTTTCCCCCCCAACCAACCAATAAATAATTTTCCCTTTTTACTTTTCTTTTCAAATCTTTAAACGCGGGTTTTTTTACTTTCCCCCAAAACCCTCCCCTTTTACCACCACCCCTTTTAACCCCCAAAAAATCCTTTTTTCTAATTATTTTTTTTTGGGGGCCCCCATCTTCTTTCCCAAAAAAACCGCTTCTATTTTCAGGGTTTTTGTTCGGGGCCAAAAACCCCAAACCAAAAAATCAAAAAAATTTTTCATTTTCCGCCATAATAAATATAATTAGAATTATTATAATATTATTAAATAAAATAATTAATAATTATTATTAATATAAATATTATAATAATGTTATTCTTTTAATTAATTATTTAAGATTATTAATTATTTAAATAACTGAGAAATAAAAAAAAATATTTCTTCTTATTAAAATTCATAATCAAATAAATTTATTTAAAATAATTTTAAAATTTTTATAAATGTATTATAATATATTTTATTTTATATTTATTTTTATTATTAAATTTTTAATTATAATTTAATAAATTTTATAATTTAAATATATTTATATTTTATTATAAATTAAAATATATTAATATGTAATTTTGATATCGATTTAATATAATAATATATTTTATTTAGATGGATAAAAAAAAAGTTTAAAAAATATTTTTTTTTTTAATTTATATTTTAAAATTTTTAATTATTGTATTATATAAAATTTATATATAAATAATATTTCTAATATAATATAAACGTCTTGATTATTTATAATAAAATAAATTTGGAATATATATAATATATATTACTATATATATATTTTATTTATTAATATAAATTTTAATATAAATTATAATTTAGATACATATCAATTATATAACCCAGTTTTATTTACCCATTTAAAACAAATATATTAATAATAATTATAGAGAATAATATATTTTTCTATATTAAAAATAATAAATTTATTATATAAAATAAAATGAAAATTATAATGATTATATTTATTATTAATTATATTATTAATAAAAATTAATTTAATATAATTAAATTTTATTCAAAATATATATAAAATTATTTAAAAAATATAATAATAATGGATTATTTAGTTTAATTAAGCGCATAAATTTTAAAATATATTATTGGGCTTATTATAATTTATAATATTAAATAAAATTATTATTATATTTAAATTAGAATAAATAAATGTAAATAAAATAATTAATAATTGTAATATAATGATATATTATATAATTTTGATAATTTATTTTTATAATCTTATGTATTATTATAAATTATTTCAAACAATTAACTCAATTAATTATTATTTTAAATAAACCTGGTTATAAAAACCATATATATTTTCATTATAATAAAAATTTTTCTTAACATTCTCCAAATGTTGATAAATAAATTTAATTAATAGTTTAATTCTATATTTTTTATAATATTTTCTTTAATTTTTAAATGTAATGTTTGTAATCTATACTTATTTTAGTTAATTTTTATTTATATATATATAAAATTTAAATTAATATTATTATATAAAATTAATTTGAATAAATTTTTTTTAAAATATAATTTAATATATTATAAGTATAATTATAAAATATTAATAATTTTTTAAATTAAATTTTAAATATAAATATAATTTATTTATTTTAAATATATTAAATTAAATATTTATAAAAAATTAATATTTTAATATATTATTATTATTAATAATAATATAATATTTAATAAAGTTAATATTTTTAATTTATATATCTTAATTTAAATTTTATAATTAATTTAATATATATTTCATTTATAACTTTGTTTATTAATCAATTAATATGAATAATTACAATTAATATTATTAATATATTAAAAAAAAAATAAGGGCGGGCCCCGCTATTCCCCCCAAGGGGGGGGGGGGAACGAAAGGCTTTTGTTATTGTTTAAGTTAAATAAGCTATTCATTTAATTTCCAATTTCAAAGTAACATCCCAATTCCCCCCCACTATTTTTGGAAAAAAAAACCATTTTAAATAATTCTTAATTATTTAAATTATTTTAATTTTTTTTTTCCAACCCGTAAATTTGTTTTCCATAAAATTTAAATATTTTTCCCGGGACATCCCTTATTCCCCCCCCCAAAACCTTATCTTCAATGGGGATTAAAGGGACCATTTTCTTGAAAGGGGGCCAAAAAATAATAAGGGGGGGGGGAAGGGAAGGTTTTTCCTCCAAAATTTGGGGCCGCGGCCTTAAAAACCACGTTAATTTTTCTTTCCCAAGGGAAGTTAAAAATTTCTCTTTTTCGGGTTTCCAAAAAAAAAAAAAAAAACCCAAAAAAATTGCTTTAAATTAATCTTATTCCCCTCCCCCCAAAATTTCCCAAATAGAAGAAACAATTACTAATCTAGCCATGGGGAAAAAATTATTTAAAAAAAAACTTTCCCCCAAAAAAAATTTTTGCCTGGGTTTTAAAAATTTTTCTCTTTGTTTTTTTTTGCATTGTTACTTTTTCATCTGTTTATTTACGCCCCAATGTTGGTAATTCAATTTTCGGAAAAAAAGTTTTTTTTGTCTTGTTTTTATCTTTCTTTTTAACCCCAAGGGAGGGGGGGGAACCCCCCCCAAGGGGGATGGTTCCCCCCACCCAAAAAATCCCCATTTTTCTAACAAAAAAAGTTTTACCAAACGTTAAATATTTTTAAAACTAAGAGGGGGCTTTCGTTTCCCCACTTAAATCCTTTTAAAGCCGCCAAAAAACCATTTGTTTTTTTGGGGAAGGCCAAAGGAATCACCCTTTGCTTGCCCCCCGGCCGGGGCGGGAAAAAAATTGCGGCGGGGGAAAAAAAAAAAGGGAAAAGGGGGGCCGGCGGCGGGCGGCAAAGGGGGAATTCGCGGCGAAAAGAGGGTGGTTTTTCAATTTTTACTATAAAAGTTTATTTGCCACTGGCCGCGGGAAAAATAAATTAAAATTAAACTCATTTTAAAAATTTATTTTTAATTTATTTAAAAAAAAAAAAAAATGGCGGGCGGCTTTTAAGAAAAAAAAAATTTTCAAAAAGGGTTAAAAAATTTTTTAAAGTTTCTTTTAAAAAAAGGTTTTTGGTGGGGCCTTTCAACTTGCCCAAAAAAATTTTTAAAAACCCAAAAAAAAATTAAATTAGTTCGTTTTTTTTATTTAACATTTTTTCCCCATCTCGGTAATTGTAAAAAAATTTAAACAGAAAAAAATTTTTTTTTTTTAGGAAAATAAAGGCGGTTTTCTTTAAAAATTTTTATCAAAAAATATTTTAATTTTTCAATTTCCAGGGTTTTCCCAATGTCAGGTAAAAAATTTGGGCGCAAAAAAGGAATCTTTTTTCTTTTTGCGCCCAAAAAAAAAAAAAAATTTTTTTTATAAATTTTTTCTTTTTTTCCTGGAAAAAAAAAGGGTTTCCTTTAGGGGGACTCGTTTTCCTTCTTTTTTTTTTCCTTTGTTTTCATTTTTCTACCTTTTTCCTTTTCCCTCTTTTGTTTTTTCTTTTCCTTCCCCCCCCTTTTCTTTTTATATTGTGCCAATACCCCCACCCCCCGAGATGCCTTCTTTTCTGGGAAGTCGGATATTAAATTAAATATTTAATATAAAATAAATTATTAAATTTTTTAGAAATTATTAAAATTAATAATTTAATATTTTAAATATATATTTATAATAATTATATTTAATATTAAATTAATTTAATTTTTATTTAATTTTATTTTATTTATATTAAAATATAGAAATATTTTTTTAAAATTTATTATTGATATTCTTGAATTAAATATTAAATAATTTAAATATAATTATAAATAATTTAATATTTAATTAAAATAAATATTAAATATTTAAAAAATACTAAAAATGAAAAATTATAGTTTTTGTTAATAATATTAATAAATATAATTTTAGATATATAAAAATAAATTTCATTAAAAAAAATTTTAAATTATATTTCACGTAAGATTTTAATTTAAAAGATATATTATTCATAATATATTTTATTTAATAATAATTATAATAAATTAATTATTATAATAAATAATTTTAAGTATTTATTTAAAATTTATAATAGATATTAAATGAAATTATTATTATTAAAATATTTATAATTTTGGGGATATTAGTAATTTTTTAATTTTAGATTAATTTTAATTTTAATAACTGTCTTCAGGAGTTTACAACATATAATTTAATAAAAATTAATAGATTATATTAATAATTTATATATATTAATTTTAATATACTTAATACTAATTATATTTTATAAATTATAATAATTATCAATATTATTTATTATGAATTAATATATATAATAATATTAGAATATAATATATAAAATATTTATAAATATTTTATAAAAACAAAAACAATATAAAATTATATAAAATATATTTAATTTAAATAATATTAATATTTTAATTCAATAATATTAGATTAAAATTAATATATTTTAAAATAAAAATATTAATAAAATAAATATTAATAAATATAAATTTATATATAAATATATTATTTATATTATTTATTAAATTAAATAATTTCTTATGGTAGTATTTATTTTAATAATTTTTATAAATAAATTAAATATTTTTATTTTATAAATAATATTTTAAAATATATTAATTATATTTATTTTAATAATTATTATAATAATTAAATATATTTTTATTTTATATTTTATAATTTAAAATAATTTAATTATATATACATCAATTATAAAAATATTATATTTTTATATTAAAATTTATATAAATTATATAAATTAAAATTCTAATTGAAAATAGTTCATTAATTTTTTTACTTACACATATATAATTAATTTAATGCTAATTTTTGAAATATATATTATCTACTAATTTTTAAATTTATATAATATTATTATTAATTAAAATAAAAAAATATGGGCGGGTTTTTTGGTTTTTGTATTTTTTAGAAAAGGCAATAAATAAAAAAATTAGGGGCTCGAGAAATGGGTTGGGTTAATTTTTTTTTTGTCCATTTCTTGGGTAAATTAATTAAGGTAAAAAAAAGGGAAAAAAGGCGGTTTAAAAAAAAAAACTTTTTTAAAATTTTTGATTAAAAAAAAAAAAAAAAAAAAAAAAAAAAATTGGAGACTTCTTCCTTTAGTCTTTGAGAAACTTACTTTTTCATTTTTTTAAATTCCCCTTTTAAATTTTTTATTTCTTCCATTTTTTTAATTTCCAAATTACAAAGGGTTTTTTAGTAAAATTTTGTGTCCCCCCAAACAAAAATGTGTCTTGGGGGGGGAAAACTAAGGGGTATAGGGTTTAAAAGGAAAAGCGGATTTAGGGGTTAAGGTTAAAGGGTTTAGGGGGGGGTTAAGGGGGTTTAGGCGTTAGGGGGTAGGGTTACAGGCGGGGGGGGTTAGGGTTAAGGGTTTTTTAGGGGGGGGTATTTAAAGTAAGGTTAGCGGCTTAGGTTTAAGGGGGTTTAAGGGGGGGCGTTTTTAGGTTTTAGGGGCTTAAGGGGTAGTTAGGGGTAGGGTTAAAGGTATTAAGCGGGGCGGGTTTATTTTAAGGTTTTAAAAAAAACGGTTAGGGTTTTTAATTTATTATTTTCAGGTTTAATTTATTTTTTTTAAACAAACTTTTTAGGGGTTTATTATTTTATTATTTCTGTTTTTTTCCCAACAGAGTATATTTTTGGAACACATATATTCAATCAAAGATGAGATACACATACGTTCTTCTGTATGTGCTATAAACAAATGGCATGAAATTGACCTGGGGGGTATGGGAATATAATAGCGGTATAGATCATTATAGCAAGAAAGTACTTTAAGTGCTAACTCTATAACAATTATATCAACAAAAACTTACACTAAGGCATCACGTTTCTATTAGAGTATGAAGTAAGTTCTTAATAAAAACACTTAAGTAATGATATGTAAAATAAAACTCATTCAATTTCTCTCTTACAAATCTCTCTCTAAGTGATTATTTCTCAACATAGTCATTTAAAGTTTAATATTTAAATCATAAACGTTTATCTAAAACTCTTAACAAGATAAAAACCGTTAATTTAATTCTCATTATAACAAGAAGTATCTATAAAGCAACTAACATTAACCTTCCTCTGAGAGAAAAACCCAGGGGATATGTCGAGACCCTTTCTCGAGAATAAAGTGGGTGTGTTGGTAATTCCATGTCGAGGGGGGATCACCCGTAAAGGTAGTTGTAAGCTGGAGACTATTATAGACCATCTCAAGTTTACACGTGAAAGGAATAAGAGGTGTATTATTTAATAATAGTGTTTAACGCCTCAGAACCAATATACGGTGATCTAAGAGATAGAGGACCTCTTATAAAAGACTTACTCAGCTTACACACCCTTATTCTGTGAGGGTGATCCCCTTACTTGTCAAGAATATCTACATCCCTAATTCGAGTTGTTGCAAGCGCATACCCCCTGAGTTTTCTTACATCGGAAAATAAATAGAGTATTTGTAGTATTGCTTAAGTACTTTTGGTTATTATGAATAAACTCGGTTGATGTGTGAGTGGTCCCACCTATTTGTGGTGTGAGACCCTAGGAGAGGATTAAGTAACATTAACCATATTATATGACTATGGTTAATCTATCATCATTCTAAAACATCCAACATCCATATTTTTAAATCAACGATTTATAACTAGAATTTTTAATCTCAAAAACTTTAATAATAATATATATATGTTCACTCTTGGAGCCAGCGAGTGCGAGTTTGCTAGCGGTGTCTCGATGCGGTGACTCGTTTAGGAGCTGAAGAACAGTTAAGCTCAGTATAGTCTGGTAACTCGTGATAATTTTAGTTCAGCGGATAGTTCAGTAGTGCAGCAAAAAGGGGTTAAATATAAAATATACAACAAATCAGTAAGAGTGATTTACCCTCTTCGGGGATCACTTCTATCGTAATAGCCGGAAAGACCTCGGAGAAGTCATGAACCAAATATACCGACATTGTGTACCACTGGAAAGCCAGGAGAACCTCACGTACCGGAGCTCGGAGTCCTCGAGGAGCGGTAAAATTTTTAAATAAAATTATAAATAATAATATATATTGTCGGAAGTACGAGAGAAGAGTTGGAAGGTGAAATACCGAGAGCACTGTGTGAAGTGTTTTTGTAAATGAGTTACCACATGTGACAAGTGGTTCAGATGTTTTTGATCATCAGATTCAGTATTTTCCTTCTCGTGGAAAATCGAATCTTCGACGTAAATAATTAATTATTAAATGATGTATAGTGTATTAGCAGTCCGTGCGCTCGCTTCTCGCGCTCGCTGACGTAATCTCGCTGTCACTCTCGAATTACGTCTATCAACAACTACTCGTCCCTCAACTCCGTTAAGGCTATATTCTCCAATCTTCTGAGGAGTTTGGGAATAAAGTACCATATTATAGCTATAAACGCATAGGATACGTAGCGCTACGCTTCTTTCAGGTGAGGGTACCCCCCATCTATAATAATTAACATCACTTACAGATACTCTTATATGAATTAATTACACGGTTTATTCGAGCTTGAGACCCATTATACTAGATTAATTCCTCCAAGTGTGTTCCAGGAGCCTATATCTGCTTATACATTTTGGAGAGAGAAACGAAAAAGCTGTAGGCGCGTCAAAAACGCGACTGCTTATACTATCTCTTAAATGAAAGAAAAGAGCTCGAACGGAGTCGCGTTACTTACGTCCGTACTCAAAAAAGAGCTAGGGGGGCGCATATCTGAGGGGGGATACAAAAATGAAAAAATTCAGTGAGCCGTTACACATGTAAGTGAGAATGGGTTAGTTGTAAAAAATATTTTCGCGATGAGATTTCGCCGTGTCTCTTGCTTTAATTTTCTTTGGCCAAATTTTATTCTACTTAAAAGTGTGTGTTGGGAGACAATGTCTCGAGATAAGACTCGTGTTTTCACGAGAGATTTCGGGCTGCTCGTATGATAAAAAAATGGAACCAAAGATTATTTAGGCTCTTCTGCTCTGTACATCCTTTATTACTATTCCGGTGCGTCACACATTACTTTTTATACATACTCATTTTTAAAAATCAGACAAATGATCTTTCTGCGGTGTAGCATTTAATAACGGAGAGGTTTGATGTTATGAATTACCTCTTCTATATATATTTCAAACTATTCGGAAAGATGCTCGCAACGGACATTTTTCTTTGGCGTTGCTTCTGATGTATTGTTGATATCTTATTGTCTCCTCTTGATCCTTATCTGAGAAATTCTAAGAGTGGCGATCGAGACTGTCTGGTGTGGTTTTTATGCTTGGTCTCGTAAACTTTACCTTGCCTTAGACATTAATATAATTAAGCGAAAATAGAAGTGCTGCAAGTCATCGACTTCATAAAACGAGTTTTTAGGCGGAATCAAATGATTTTTGATACATATCCTTCAACTTTATTTATAACGTTTATCTTTCATAAATCTCTATCTAAGTTTGACATAATTTGTGCGTTAATCTAAAAAATATTTACTGCACACGAGACTCAAGAGAAAACTTTCTTTTTTATAAATCTATTTCTCTGAGCTTTTGGTGAAGATAGTGTGATAGGCTCTCTCTTACTTTTCATTCAACATTAAATGACAAAAATAAATTGACACTTAATAAAAATCATTACATGCTAATTGGTGAAGTTCAAAATGTCCGAACCTCTCTTTTTTTCATCAAAAACTGGCCACTTGAAGCACTAGAGAGCTCTGAATGGGTATTGCGTTTCTCGGTTCACTAGTCAAAGGACCACAGACGGATTTCTAAGACCAATTTTTTATTATTATATTGCAATTTCTTGGCTTAAAGCTCAACATATCTCTTCAATTTTTGTTGTTACATTTTCGTTTTTATTTGTTTCTGCTCTCCTTACTCTTTGATGTCTCTTCATTTAATAACACTAGATAGAAGATAAGTTGCTCAAAATATTGGTTGTATGCATATAAATTGTGCACTATTCAGGGCCAGATGGTGTTCCATAACTCGTGTTTAAATAAAAAAAGGGAAAGGAACTAGTCCCACGCGGCCGCTTAGTACGCTTAACGTTAAACCCAAGCCACTGTTAGTTTACTCCTTCTAGAATTTAAGTTACTTAGAACTGGACTGCCTTGAAGAGACTTTACTTCTCATTGTAGTTTTATCTTGTCTCTAAGTATCACAAAGCGCGCAAGACTATGTTCGGGTGTAGCTGTGTCATAGTTTACTCGTTGAACGCCCTAAGATCTGTTAAGAAGATCTTGTCGCGGCTCAAAATTCTATTTAATATATCTCTCTATTTAAAAAAACGTGTCACGTTTTCCCTCTATGTAACATAGAAAGATTAAAGTGGTTGCCGGCAACTTCTTCATATGATATTTTCCTACTCTATATTGTTATTAATGTGTCGATGGGCTCGCATAATCTAATGGTATTATTTAGATATTTCTGAATACTACAGAGCGCGAGCTCTGTCGAAGAGTAGACCTCAAGTTTCTAGTGCTCAGTATTCCCCATTAATATATTGCGCCGTTTTTTTATTCTTTTTAAAAAAAACTTATTTTATAGGTATTTGTTTTGGGTTTATATTATGTGCCAAAAAAAAAAACATTATATATATATATATATATTATATATATGTATTATTATTTTGGGATTTGTTGGATAAGGAGAAATACTAATTTTATAATTAGGGGTAGTAGCAATTAATTATTTATTCCGTATTGGGTTTATTATTATATTATTTTTTTTTTATTTCATGTTTTTATATAATGTATTATTAATATATTGTTTTTTATTGATATAAAAATATATTATAAATAATATTTAAATAATTATAAAATAATACCACTCACAGGCAGTCGTCTAGTGTGGCAGAAACGAATAATGATAATTAACTTGACAGGTTGTTTATATTTGAATCTTATTAATGGCAAGTTATATTTTATTTGTTTAAAATATCTCTGCAATTCTTTAGAATTGTGTTTATAATTTATGTTAAATTCAATTTTGGTATTGGCCTTTTTTGTATTTATTAATGGTTTAGATTAACAATGGTAAGGATGTGTGCTATTTCAACTCTCGTTGTAATTTGATCACTTATAAAAAAAATAATGGTGGGGCGAAATTACTTCAACCTTGATGGCTTAAGCAAATAAATTTTCAAGTAAATAGATTAGAAAATATAAATAATATAAGAGAGTGGCGAATGCGATACAGCGTGTTTCGGCGGAGTTTTTCAACCTTATTCTTAATAAAAATTTTTTCAGACTCCCGAGCTCGCCGTACCCATTAAATTACAAATTTTATTAAGTTTCCGTGCTCAGTACCTGATTTTATGAACAGCAAATACAAATAATTTAACTGATTTCAAACTACACATAATAAACCTCAGATTTCATTACGGGTTGCCCTAAAAGAACAAATTCTAATACCTCCATTCTACCTATTAATACCTTATTAAAAATTCATTGGAAAACTTTAAAGCTAAAGCGTTGTAAAACAAATTACAATAATTTCAAGAAATGAAATCAATGGAACCAGAAATTTTAATATTTAAAATTAACGAAAAATATCGCACACATGATTTTCCTACTTGAGAGTAATCTAAAGTCAAATTTGTATGACAAATATAATTTACAGTAATTTAGAGAAAACAATTTTTCCAACGTATGACAATAATATAATGCAAATAATATTTTTTATTAAAGTGTATTAAATATGAGAACCAGCAGTTATAAAGGATTATAAAGTTATAATAACTATCAGTTACTCAGAGGTGTGTACTTAAAAAAGATAAACAATCAATTATAACTTAAAATAGAGTTTAGCCAAGAATGAATATGGTATATACTAGTTAGTACGTGAGGTCAAGGGGGGTAAAATGAGTATTATTATATAATAACCTACTAAAAAAAAAAAACTACCCAAAAGTGGATACCTAGGGGGGGGGATTTAAACTACCAGTATAGGTGAAATAATTATATAATAATAAATTCTTGGACTTTTTATTTTATTATTAAAAAACTCCATACCTACCATCTTTATCTTTTATATGATCGGCAAATCATAGATAGCGTTTACCTTCCAAATGGGATATTATTATATGGCCAATTTTTATATTTGGGAAATACCTCAAAAAGGATAAGAACGGTTTTTGAAATAAATAAACAAATATAAATAATATAAAAATATAATTAAATAAATTATTTTATATTTATATTTATTATCACCATATAATAATTGCAGCAAACATATATAACTACTAAATATATATATATATAATATAAAATTAATAAATAAAATCCTAGCTAGTGTAACGTGAGCTAAGTGAGGTTCAATTTTTTTTATAATAATATTCACCATGGTAATGAAAATGTGAATTATAGGCTCACTTCTACAAAAAAGCTATTGTCACTCATTATAATATATATATATAGGCTTATGAATATTATTTTATTTTAAAACAGAGCGGAGTGAAATACAAGTTAGCGTCATCGAATCTACACTATATATCAATTTGTAAATAATAGGACTGGGTGAGTTGAGTAGAAAGAATTAAGAGTGAATGTGTTTTAATTTAAAAACCCGGTGGACAGAGAAGACAGTCCCCCAGTGTGTATACGAAATGAAGTGGATAAATTATAGTAGTGTGGTGGAGGGTTGCTCTCCTAAAGCCTAGTTATATATGGCTTTTGATATGAATTTGGTTTTAACAAAAATGCTGGTGAGAAATCATGGAAGAGACTAGAGAGGGGAATGGTAGAGAGATTTGTGCAGTGTCAAATAGGGGTGTGCGCGCTAAAAGCGAAGGGTTTACAAAGTAAACGAAGATGAAGGATGATTATAGGTTATGTGTTGCAGTTGAGGAGCGAGTCCGCGGTGGTGAAAGTTTATGTTAGAGGTGAATCAGCTGTGGCAATCATTAGTTGCTCTAGAGAGAGTTTAAATATTAATAAAGGAATATGTTAGATGAAAAGGAACAGATGATGACAGAGTTGTTAGTAGGATATGTTTGTGAATGGCAGAAGTGTGGCTGGTGCAATAAGTAAATCCTCGGTGGATGTAAAAGGACAAAGTTTGAGTCCATAGGGTCTTCCATGGGGAAAATGGTATGATTAGGTTTTACGCGTGTGGGGACCGGCTCTACATACCCTGCGAGAGTTTTTTATAGTACGTGAGGCTATAGTTATCTGTGAATAAGATGGTATAGATCTAAAGTTCAATGTGTTCAGGCGGACAATCCTAAGGACTATCTTAGTTTCGTGTTAGGTGTGAGAAGAATGATAAAAATGAGACGTTGAAAAAATTTTTCTAAGTAGTATTTTGTGTGTTGTGTGTGACAAGAAATAAAATAAAATGAGAAAGAAGAACAAATGAAAGATACGATGAGATGGTTTGGTCAATGTGGAAAGGATGAATGAATAGATCGCGTTGGATAAGCGGCCTATTTTTGTCAGGCCCTCCCAGTGGTGAGTGCGATGGGGATCGACGCCGGCTTGTGGAAACCGAAGAAAAAGTGATTTAGTCAGTAAACGGCATCTCTGGAAGGAGAGAAAAATATTACTCGAGTTTGAGCAGAGAAGCCGAGGAGATAGAAGGGTGCATAAATAGGAAGATCGTAATGTCCGGCGTTTGTGAGAGTAAGTATGGTATGAATGGCCCACACTGGGCCAGGAGGAAATGAACCCCTACATTTGACGAATATTTGGCCATATTGAGACGGTCCCGTCAGCAAAATTTCCTCCTATCTGAGCCCTAGCAACTAGGGTGGATATTACTGACTGCGAACAGAAAGTTATATCAATTAAATAAAGTGTTTTATAGAAGGAGAGACTAAGACGTAAGAGGCTGAGGACTTTCTTTTCGACGTGGTGTCATATTTCTTCTTAGCTTAGCGATTTCTCTCTTGGTTCCTCCCCGCACTGCATGAGCACGCACCTTACACCCCCCAGTCTTTGAGTGATAAATATAGGAAGTATGAGTAGTAGGGGTATAGTAGGCCCTACCCCTCAATCCCACCAATAATGTGAGAATATATAATTATCTTATAATATATATATATATATATGACTAGGCTACAATATATATTTTAATATTATATATATATTATATATATTATCTACTCTTTATCTCATACTCTATATAAATTATTATTTAATAAATATTATATTTTTATATATACACATATTAATATAAATATAAAATATAAAATAATAAATAATTCTGATGAATGAGAAAATAAAATAATAATAATAAATATATATTACAAGAAAATTTGTCATAGAAACTCGAATGTGCACATTTGTTCTTCCATTTCCGTTAAAATTTGCTTTTATTGAAACATTTATATAATTATAAATAATAATAAATAATAAATAATAATGAGATAGTAACACCAGTTTTATTATAATATATTATTCAATAGAATAATAATAAATAAAAAATAATAAATAAAATAAAATAATAATAATAATAATAATAGTAATAATAGTAGAAAAAAAGAGAGTATGATTAAATGATTATATAATAATGAATCAATAATAATAAATAATTAATCAATTGATGAATTAAATATTAAATAATATATGATAATAATGTGAGAAAATAATAAAATAATAATGATTGAATAATAAGGTAGATAAGGTGAATTAGTTTACTATAGAACGTTTACGACGTCCAACTCCGGAGCTACCGTATCTCCAGGCGGGTCTTCTGTTTTAACACAGGAAATTTCGACTCCGACTCCCGACTCCAGGAAAATTGCACGCACCTCCACGACAGTCTCAGACTCCGACTCCCCGGTATGATTGTGAATCCGACTATGCAAAAAATGAAAATAATTAACAGAGCTAAGTAAAGAGAGGACCATCATTATACGCTCATAAAAGATTATTTCTTACTCATATACATGCGCGAAAACAGTTCGCTTTTTTGCCACAAGTTCACTTTTTAAATGGATTTATAGGTTTTGGATTTGTTTATTGTTATAGTGTTTAGCTTAGATTTTTTAAATAATTAAAAAGTGAATTTAATAGATAAAAAGTAGAAATAATTTTAAATATATTTACTTTGAAATAATTAAAAAAGCAATTTCTTGTTTTATATTATATTTATATTGTGATAGGGCCTTTATATTTATTATTATTTATTATAGGAGCTAGTCATTATAAAAACCCATGAATAAAGTATATATGTGGTCCTTGAAATATTTTTTTTACTACCCCTCTATACCTCTACGCTTATATTTATAAATAATAAAATATAATATAAGATAATACCATTAATATAATATATATATATAAAACTTATATTAAACCCCTATTATTTTACCCTATTATTGGGTATAAAGGCGCTATATATATGATATGGAGTAATAATATAAATATATTTTAATAATAAAAACATAATTATATAATATAATAAATAATTAATAAAATATAAAAATAATAAGTATGATTTTATCCATAATTAGGTTTGTAAGAATTTTAAATATTATTATCATTTTAAAATAAATATTATAATGGTTAGCATCCCGAAAAATGACGATGCTCAATTTTAGACTGGCCTTTATAGAACAAATAAAAGAATTTAAAACAGCTACTCACGAAAACAACTTAATAATAATAAGGTACAGGAGAATTTTTACCCTGAAATTAAAAAAAGTGTAAAAAATAAAAAATAACTGAGCTTTTTTAATAATAGATATTAAAAAAACTGTAATAAATAAAAGAGGAAAAAATTACGAGGTTGTTGTGTATGAGCACATACGGAGAAACCAAGAAACTCGCTACTCGAGTCAGCAGCAGCAAAGTTGCCAAATGTTGAATATTTTATTCTTTTATTAACTAAAGAAATACCCGACGCGGTAAAAAATAAAACACATGGACAGAGATAGGCGGTTTCTTCGTGCTCCTACCGTGTGGGTGTACTGACCGGGCGCGCACCTCTTGTCCTCTTCCTCGTCCTCATAGTTCGAAACCACCCAATAAAAAGAGTAAATAAAAAGAAAAAAATAGCAATTTTACTACCAAAGCGTAAAAATTAAAATGCGCTATTTAGGCAACTTATTGCTCTCGATGAAAAAGTAAATGCAGGATCTCATAGGTTTCAATCACATCTGCCAGATTACACCTGTCCCCATTTGGTGTCTATACGCCAATATTTTAATTCAAACTAAATAATTTAAGAGTAAACCAAAGAAAGTATATTTAATAAAGGAGAGACCTGTGGGGGATAATGAAAAAATAAGAATAAAATTTATTATTTATAAAGTTATTATAAGTTCGATGAAATTACTTGCTGTAATCAAAGAAAATGTTATATTTTATTTTCTACATTAAAGAACTTTGATATAAACAAGTGTTCTAGTTACATTAGCCTGGGAGTTCCTACATCGGAAGAATGCTGCAGTACCGTATTTTTATATATACAATATAATAAATTATAAAATTTCAAGCTTTATGTTATTTTATTTGGAAAAATAAATGAGCTTTATGTTTTATTTTACCCAAAGGGGGTAGCTAATAATATATTATATTATTTAAAATAAATATGAGTATAAAGTAATATAAGTGAGGTAGAGCCTTTTTTGTATACCTCAAAAAAACTTTTATAATAATAATAATAATATATAATATATAGATATATATACAAGAACCAACACAAAATAATAATAATAATGAGAGGGGGGTGAGGGAATAAACATAGTGAAAATCGTAAAACTTAAATCAAAAACATCGTACGTTAAATTTTGGTAATGTATATTAATTAAAAATAATTCGTTAAATCACTCACACAAATCATGATAGATTGTGGACCTTCTTTTCTTTATTGCGAGGTGAATTCAATACATCATGATTGATTTGATAATTTAAACATCACAAAAGAAAAATAAGTGCATATGCATAACTAATGACATGCCCAGTCAACTGGGGACCATATAGTATGAGGAACCACAATCTATTTTATTTCTGCCAATGTCTATCCTCTCTTATATTCTGTGGAGATTGGCGGAGAACTAATACAAAACGCAAAGAGTATTACGGAAGATCTCTCAATGGGGTGGAAAAAGGATGAACAATACAGCCCTCTCTTGGTGAGCGATAAATAAAACTTTGATAGGCTGTATGAATCATTACAACCAGAATAATAATAATATATATAATATATTAATAAAACAGAAGAATGGCATCGTATACAAGAAAAAATTGGTTAGCGTTACAGAGAAATACTCGTTTTACTTGAAGAGAAAAAGGTAAGTAAGACAAGGCTAGCGTTATCAAGTTATACATATCGTTAAAATATATATTCCATTAAATTTCTTTAGGACAGCAATATGTAAGTCACTGTATAACTCGTCCATGAAATAACGCCTAAAAATTTAATCAGAAGTGACATGGTATTGGTGAAACACTCACATGGGATAGTCTTGTGGTCATTAATTAATAAGATTTAACAAGTTATTGGTACCCGCATCAAAAATAGTAAGTAATTTACTAGAAAGTCCTTCCTCTGTATATTATTAATCTATTTGAACACTTAACTAAACAGTTTTTAAAATCTTATTGTAAAAAATTGCAGAGTTTACATTAGTTATCATTGACCAAATTATAGGAAGAGTATATTTAACAACATAAAATTTTCTCTACTCATTTCTATTACGTAAAATAAATTTTAGTAAGGCTGCTATAGATGCCATAAAGATCGAGTAGAGCATTTATGGACTTTACTGATTACTTTATAAATATCACCAACTTTATAAATATTTTCTATTTAATAACTATTATTTTATTATAACTGTAGAGAGATGGTATTGTTTTCAATTTTTGCTCGTGTTCTGTCATTCTGCTTCTACACCAAAGGACTAAAAACCGAAATAAACTTACTATTACAACAAATGCTTTATTATATTTTAATGGAGTATGCGACAGTATTTCTATATGTCGTACGCACCTACTTATTTATATTATTTTACTCAGATGATGCGAATTGGGGGGCCAGAAATAATAAATAAAAAGATATTTGGCATGTGATATTATTGGAAAAAATGACCTTTCGCTCGTCTGAATCAATGGAACAAGAAGTGAATAAATAAATAATAATTAATTAATGAATCAAGTAATAATAATAATAATAATAGTAATTTAATAAGAGTAATAAGAGTAGATGGGAGACTAATGAACGTGAGATATTTAATATCATAATAAATAAAATAATAATTTAATATATAATAAAAAATATTATTAACTAATATGTAATAATTATGATTTTCTATTCCTTCAATAGTTAATCACTATTTAATAAATGAATAATAATTTTATGTAACAAATATTAAGAAAGACAAAAAAAAATTAAAAAAAGAAAACACAATTATAAGCAGATATTAAAATATTTATAGCAAGTCTGTAGATTAGATGAAGCAATTACAAATATATGATAAGATATACCTTTTAAGGAGATGACTAGTGCTATACAAAACATCTTTATCTTGATAGTCTTTGTATCTCTTTGCAGGAGAGTGTGAGTGGGATAGGACCCTCAAAAAGCTGACGAATAAGCCTTTGCGATACGCAAGGGGCCGAATGAAGGTAGATGCGTGAGTGTGTTGTTAGTGCTAAAAATTAAGTATTGTTTTTTTTTGAGACACACGAGGAGATCGGATTCTTGTCTTGTTTATCCGTAAAGCGAATTATTAAGCAAACTGTTCTGAGTGTCATGATGTTTCTATCTTTTTATTAATTGTACGCTGTGTCGAAGTATGATACCTGTATGTGTAGCAGAAGGCTCTCGGTGAGTATCAAAAAAAGTACAATATCACGGACTGCTCAACACACTTCAAGCACACTCCATGTAAACTCGTAGAGTGCTCCTGAGTATAGATATTGCATTGAAACCATAACATTTCTACAGCAAATTGTTTATTATCATGTTCCCTTGATTCACGCTGGGATATTTCCGTGAGTATTCCCTCTCTAAGTATAATCCTATTTCAGGTTTTTATAATGAGACGAAGCCATTTGAAATATTATCACTCTTCTCTTTTCTTATCCAAAGAAGGGGCGCTGGCATCCCTCCGTTATTGTTTTGATAGAGAGATAATTCAAATGGCTCTCTCCTATATATATCCTGTAATATTAAATTCTGAGAAAAAAAATTAGGAAAAAGTATCAGAAAACAAAATTTTTGTAAATTTCATCAATCACAATTCTTGCTAATACATCTGAAGAATAACCTAAACGAAGTAAATGAGTGAGCTGAAGGAGCAAGCTCACGAGAAGACTTTTTTTTGATAACGAGGGTTTGTCAATCTACATCACCCGCGTCATTAAATAAAGATGAACATAAAATAGAAGTGCTTAAATACCTTACGATTAACGACAGATCCTAATCCCTGATGTTATAAAAAATAAATCTGTTTTGTCACTTACAATTTCAAACTCTACTACTCTTTCCGGCCCCTGTATGATAAGGATTATTCTATGCTTTGATTTGGGTCACATTCAACTACTCACAATAAGATATAAGCTATCAGTTATAATATGTATGAAAGACAAGTCATATACAATTCAACAGTAACTAATTCATCTTGAATGTTTATTATTATTATATAAGTACTCTATAGAAGTCTATTCCTTATGTCTTTCTCTTTATTTAGTTATTTATCTCGTATATATGAGTTAAATCAGAAAATTAAATAATCCATTATTATTTAAATTAAAGTGATTAAACTCACGATTTAATTAGGAATTCAATTAATTTACGTAACTAAAAATAATAAGTAAATAGGACTTCTATTAATTGTAGTATTAGTTTAATTATGATATTATTAATTAATATAAAAATATTAATTAATTAAATAAATAATTCTTAAAATATTATTTATTATTATTTTATTTCTTTTTGTTACCCTAAAATTATATAAAAAGTTAATTTATTTATATTTATTATTATTTTATTTATTACCTTATTTTATTTAAAATAACCATTTTTAAATTCTCAAATTTTTATTGTTAATTGCGAATTTATCATTATTAAAATTATTTAAATATATATTAATTACTACTCTAATACTTTGGGGCGGAGTACCGGAAGTAAATATAAATAATCAAGCGGAATGTTGTGAGAAAAATAGAATTTGATTCTGGCTAGCTAATATGGGTTCAAAGTGACGCATCCTAATTGAATAATCTTCTACGTTTTATTCTAAATAAATATAAATTATAAAAAATTTTTAAAATGTGCTGATAATATTGTATCAGTAAAGTTCCATTAAATGTATATCATTTTATTGCACTAGTTAGACTAATGAAAGCTTAAAGAACTAGTGAAGAAGTGTTTAAAACATTATTATTTTAATTTATTTCTATATTATTTTGTGTCAATTTATACTAATGTAAATTGCAATTTATTAGAATAAGAGTTGTAACACACATACAGTGTTATCCAATTGATTTATTATATTTCAGCTCATTTATATATATGTATATGTTCATGTACCAAAACTGTAAACTAGTTAATTAAGAGCCCGAACTGACGAGAGTAACCGCGTTAACATGATAACTCGGCGTTATACAGGGTGTAACGGGAGTAACGGTAAACTTTCGCTCTAATGAATTTGTAAATGTAACGAATGTAACTCTCGATAAAACGCTACGCGCGTGCGCTATATTCTCTACAAAAAGTAACGAGATAACAAATTACGGTAAACGCCTAACCCGAATTGTCTGGGGGGCTGGTGTTACCAACGATGCCCTTACTCTAGATAATATATTTATAATTTATTTTATTATATATATATAATATATATCTGGTAGATAAAAGATTTCATTCAGTGTCTCACTACATATAAGTTTACGCCAGAGTGGGTGTTGTTCATTCATACATTGTCGAATTCAACTGCGTTGAATGGTGCGCAAAATTCCAAAGAAGAGAGGTTAGAATTGAACGAAATAAAAAGAATGCTCACAATACAATAAAATATACTCAGTTTTGTAAATAGTCTATAGTAAGAGTCTTATTAGTGTGCACTTTTTAATTTCTTTTAGAGATTGTATTTAAATAATATAAAATAAAATCAACCTACTAATGACATTGCAAGTGTCACTATATCACATTTATTTTTAAGTGGAATTTATTACAATTTAATTTAAACAATTTTTGGTTATCTCGTATAGTTATGCCAGTTTAGATTCAAATACAGTTTACCCACTCAATAAAAAAAATGCACGCACGCCTCCATTTGATATATATATATAATATATATATTATAATATATATATATATAAATAATTAATAAATTTTAATATATATTAATATATATACTATATTATAATAATATATATATATAATATATTTATTAATATATATATATATATATATATATATATAGGCCAAGGTAAAGGAGTGATAGCATGAATGTTAATCTAGAAATATCGAGTAAACATCTACAGGAAAAATAAATAACATTTTTTGATTTTCAGCAAGTTTAATTATCATCGAGGACAATAACTAAAAAAAATTTATTTTATTCTAAATAATTTATTAATTACACCTTTAAATTATAGTATAATCTTAGACCTGGCAGTGTGTACGCTGTGATTTAGACATGAAATTTCTCCTTGTTCATTACTTCACGAGAGCATAATAGTTAGCAAATTAACCATTTATTTATATACTCTTGGAGAAAATGCTATTTTCTATTTTATTCCTTTTTAGGGTCTCGAAACTGACAGAGGGATCTAGAGGCCGTCGTACCCCCTCGTTAGGCAGTAGAAACCTGAACTCTGTCCATCTTTTAATTTACTCCGTTCGGGTTATCTTTAGTTATAATAAGAGAAAAAAAATTCAGACAGGTTTGGGAGACTTTTGTCGCTTTTTCATGGCAGCGTTAGAAATTGTTGTCTATTCTTTCGTATTGCTTCAACAATATCTGTAATTTTTCTCATTTTTTACACAAAATTTTAAAATTTTTTTAAATGTCCTCATCTGTTGTTTTCCTTTTATTTTTTTTAATTTCAGGGGTAAACATGTCTCCGTAACCCGGGGCGGCTTGGGAGGGTGGGGGGGCTTTTGTCTTCAGGTGCTCTTGTGCCTCGGTTATTGTTTAAAAGTAAGATGTTTTTTTGGAGAAAATAAATATATCCTGATTTAATAATAATGATATTTATTTCGTTTAGCTGTTATAGTTTTTTTTAGTTACTAATGCTTGGCTCTCTTTCTGGGATGCTTAATCCATATTATTATTATGGTACTCTACTATCATATATATACTAAATTGATTGGATAGGTGACTATATATATATATATATATATATATATATAGTATATTTATATTTATTATAATTAATTAATATGTAATGATATGATTATATTATAATAATATATATTATATAATATATATATATGTGTATTTTATATATATACCTTATATATATAGTATATATATATTATAGGGTATATATATATATAGGTTTACGGGGCCCTTATTATATAAAAAAAGTTTAATTAAATTTTTAATTTATTATTTATTTATAATTATTATATTATAATTATATTATATATATTTATATTATATTATTATTATTATTATTAATATCATATATATATATTGACTAAAATACACAAAATAAAACAAATAACAAAATAAACAATCACATCCAAACCTATAAATCCATTTTAAAAAGTAGAACTTGTGGCAAAAAAGCAACTGTTTTCGCGCATTATAGAGTAAATTTAATCTCTTTTTATAGAGCGTAAGATGGCCTCTTACTTAGCTTCTGTTAATTTATTTCATTTTTGCATAGTACGGAGTCAGTCATGGAAGTTCGGAGTCTCGGAGTCGCTGGAGTCGTTCTCTTTTCAATTGTTTCCAGGTTAGTACGGAGTCGGGAGAAGCGAAAATTCCTGTGTAAATGGAGTCGGAGTCGGATGTTTGAAATTTTAATTTAGAGAACTACTATTTTTATTATTATATTATATTTATTATATTATTATATTATTATTATTTATTATTTATTTATTTTGGTATAATTTATATTTATTATTTTATATTTATTTATATTATTATTTTATTTATTTTTTAGGTTTTTACTAAATATTACTATTAATTATTATTATGTTGTTTTTTTTTAATTATAAATGAGTAAATTAACAATAATATTATTATTACTTCATTATCTATTGATTGGTGTATCTGCTGGAGGCCCAATTATATATATTATTATTATTAAATTATTATTAATTAAAAAAATGTCGGTTAATATTTTAGGAAAGGGAACGTTTCATTTTGATTTGCTCGTGCTTTGTCCGAGAAGTTTGTGGGGATAAAAAAAACTATCCATAAGGTGCGCGCCGGGGATGTATACCATATAATATATATAATTATAAAATTAAAATAATTTCTCACTACTCACCCTCAACTTAAAATGTTTCATCGAAGCGATAATAAACTTTTATTAAAAGTATTTTTTTTAAAATTAGTTTCTTCATATTTTTGTTTGATTTGAGGGTTTAAATAAGTTTCTTTATAAATTTTTATATAACCAATATAGGGGGGGGAGTAGTAGGGATTGTGTTTTATATTGGGGGGATATTTTTTTAGTTTTATTTAAGTGGTAGTTAATTAAACTTTTATAAAAGTAGGCCGCGGGCTTTAAAACAATTTTATTGGTATGGGGAGAGGGTAGGCCTTATTTTTCCCTTGTTTTTTTTTTATTTGCGTAGGTGAGTGCGGGTGAGGGAAAATAATAAATAAATAATAAAAAAATTATTTATTATTATTAATTATATATTTTAACGACCTATATATTAGAAAATATAAATAAATTTATTTATTATTATTTATTCCGGATTCTGCTTTTTCTCTGACCTCTTCTGCAAAGAAAAACTGGAGGAAAGCAGATAAAGGGCGTGACATGCATCGTGAAAGAAAAGCAGTAGAGAAGAATATGACAAACAAGTCCGAAAAAGAAAAAGCCAGGGACCTTACCGCCAACCTTCAAATAATACCTATTAATGATAACATTCGTCAGCAAAGAGATCACAAGAAAATTTTAATCTCACCCTAGTGCTTCATGGGACCGCCGACGGGACCCTCAATAATGGCATATCAGTCAAATGTATTATAGGGTTCACCCCTGGCCCAGGTGGGGCCCACAACCATACCCCTCACAAAACCCGCAATTCACTCCTATATGCACTTTTCTTCTCAGTGTTTCTAAACTTATATTCTCTCCTCCAGACATTCTTTACTGACTGCAATCAACTTTTCTTCGCGTCTCCAGCCGGTTCGATTCCCACGCACTCACCACTATGCATCCGCTTACCAACCGACTAGTCATTTCATCCTTTCCACATGACCAAACCATCTCATCGTACTTTCATTTTGTTCTCTCATTTATTTATTTCTTCACACCACACAATCGTCCTGTCTAATACGCTCATTCCTCATTTTATCAATTCTTCTCACATCCCTACACGCCCCTAAGATTGTCCATCTGAACACATTGAACTTTAGATTCTATACCTCTTATTCAGGCTATAGTCTCACTACTATACATGTAAAACCCTAGTAGACAAACATACCCCCATGGGAAGACCCTAGCGCACTCAAAAACTTTGTTCCTTTCACATCCACCAACGATTTATTGCACAGCCACCTTCCTGCCATTCACAACTTTCCCTACTACACTCTGCATCATCTGTTCCCTTTTCATCTAAACAGATATCCTAAATATTTAAAACTCAGACCCTTGTTCCCCAGCTGTTCACCATCTACATAACTTCACACGAGGACTGTCCTCACTCACAACCATAACCTTACTCTTATCTTCGTTACTTTAAACCCTTCCTTTTACCACACCCTGCCAAATCTCTCTACCATCCTCCTCAAACTCTCTCAGATTCACACAAAACCAATTCATCAGCATATAATAGGTGAGGGCACCCTCCACTCACCTCCATTTCCATCATTCTAACACCATTTCCTGCCACCCCATCTCTAATTCTTTCATTAACCCCATCCTATACAAATTGAATAACCAAGGAGAATAACACATCCTTCTCTGCCTCACTCGCTGTTAATATTTTAAACCAATATATATATATATATATATATATATATATATATATATATATATATATATATATAATATATATATATATATATATATATATATATATATATATATATATATATATATATAGTTTATATTAATAAATAAATTAAAATATATATATAATAATATATATAATAATAATATAAATATAAATATAAATATAATATAAATATATAATAAATAATATATATATAAATATATCGGTGGAAAAATATCGATAAATGATTTAACAATATATTAATATATAATATTATAAATATAAATATATTAAATTATAATATTATAAGTAGAAATGAGTAGAGAAAAATATATATATTCGGCAAAACAATAAGTATATGATTTTAACGTTTTAAGTACACTTGAGACTATGAAAATATTAAACTGTTAACTTTATAATGACTGTTTTATAATAAAAAATAAAATGTAATTTGCATAAATTATTGTCTTACTGAATATAACCAAACTGAAATAATAATTTGTTTGTAATGTGTTGCGCCTAGCAATCTTTATGTCTTTACGTAACACGGGTTTACCGATACCATTGTGGAGCGATGTGGAGTGTTGCATGGAAAAGTGGATAGACTTGTTTTTAAGAAAGATTAATGGAAATAGAAGAGTTGAAACAAAAAATCGTTTGATTCCATCATTTCAAAGCACTTGTTGAATGAGATTTTAATTTTTAAATTTGAAAGTTGATGCCGGAGTCCGGAGTCGGAGTCGAAAATTTTTTTTGAGTGGAGTCGGTAGTCGATGTCGAAAATCCCAAATTTGATATTTTTAAGTGGAGTCGGGGTCGGCGAGGTCGAAAAATTTATTTTACGGACTTCGCAGCCCTGGAAAAAACCGCATTTATTAAATTCAACTAAGAAATAGAGGTGTTCGATACTGTAGATTGTTTTTGAAGTAATATTTTTAAAATGTCAAATTCAAGTTGAAAAAATGAAAAATTTAATTTGTTAATCTAACCTTTAATAAATAAATAAAGAATATTTGAATCATAGAGTTAGAAAAAAACATCTTTAAAGAAATTACATGCATCAGACAGTTGCATTAGTAAATGGCGCTTAACCTATTCATACCCTGGAATCATTGCCTGTGAGTATACTACTTATATATATATATATATATATATTATATATATATATATAGTATATAGTATATAGTATATAGTATATTATTAGATTATATTATATATAGATATATATTATAATATATATTATAGTATATATAATGTTTTTTTTTTTGGCACAATAATAAGTGACAGGAAAACAAATACCTATAAAATAAGTTTTATTAAAAAGAGAATAAAAAAGGAAATATATTTGGGGAACTGGCTAGAACTGAGTTTATCTTCGAAGAGTGCGTGTATTCGAATTCTTAATAATCATTAGAATATGCGAGGCATGAAATATTAACACAGTGGAAAAATTAAGAGAAGTGCGAAATAACTAGTACAGAGGGAAAAACTAATTTTAAATGGATTTAAATAAATTTAAGGGGAAAGATCTCTTAACAGATCTTACGTTCACAGTAAACTATGAACACAGCTAACCAGGAAACTAGTTAGGTTGGATTTGCAGTAAACTACATTCGAGAAGTAAACTTCAAGCAGTCCAGTTCTAAGTAAACTTAAATCTAGGAAGGAGTAAACTACAGTGGCGGGTTTAACGGTAAGCGTACTAAGCGGCCGCGTGGGACCCCGTTATGCCATCGGGGCCCCGAATTTCAATTTATTTACAAAAAATTGAAGCAACTTTTTTCTTCACAGTAAAAAATGAAGAGACATCAAAGTGGGGCAGAAAAACAAAAAAAATTAAAAAAAAAATTGGAAATTGTTGAGAGCCAAAGAAATTGCAAAATAATAAAAAAAATTGGCTAGAAATCGTCTGTGGTCCTTTGATAGCTCTCCGACCCCCTCGCTCTCAGGCTCAGCCAGTTTTGATGAAAACAAAGAAGTCGGACATGAATTCACAATTAGAGAAGATTTTAAAGTCAATTTATTTTATGTCATATGTGATAACAGTAAGGCACAACTATCTCAAAGAGCTCAGAGGTATAAAGTTTTCCTTGAGCCTTTTCGTATATTTTTTGATTCGCAATTGTCAACAGAAGGAAGAAAGAAAACGTTAAAAAAGTTGAAGGATATGTACAAAAATGACATTGATGCTTATACTTTGGAAGATGAATTGGACCATTTCTTAATTATAAAAAAAAAAAAAAAAAAAAAAAACGAGACACCATAAAAACCACACCAGACAGTCCATGCATCTTAGATTTCTCGTGTGATAGAGATGTCAATAGATATCACATCTATCGAGCAGCCAAAGAAATGTCTTGCACATTTCCGAATAGTGAAATATTATTGAAGATTTTTCTAACAATCCCCTTATTTAATGCTTCCGCAGAAAGATCATTTTCTGTTTTAAAGAGAGTAAAAAAGTAATTAAGGAATATAATGGGAGAAGAAAGGCTAAATAACTTGGCCATTTTTTATATAGAGCAGGAAATTTTAAACCGCATTGACACTGTCAAAATAATTTATGATTTTGCAAGAAATAAAGCAAGACGGAAATTCATGCAAAAATATTTTTTAAATAAATTTACTTAATGTGTAACGGTATGAAATTTTTCATTATATTATATAGTTTTTTGAGTAGCGAAGTAACGGACTCGTTACTTTTTCTTTCATGTAAGTAGTATTGGCAGCGTTTGACCGCCTACAGCTTTGTTTCTCAAAAAGTATAAGAGATATAGGTCTGAAACTTGGAATATAATCTATATATGGGTTAAGCTCGAATCCGTGTAAATTTCAAGTCTGTAGGATGTATATAGAGGGGGGTCACCCCCGAGATGCGTAGCCGCTTTTTTTTTTTTTTTTTTTTTTTTTTTTATTTTTTTTTTTTTTTTTTTTTTTTTTTTTTTTTTTCGCCCGCGTTGCAGCCTTTTGGCTTTCCAAACCCGAGATTGCGTTAAGCCTAACGAGAGTGGGATTCGAGTTGATGACGTAATCTCGGCGCAGCGGAAATTACGTCATCAGCGCGCGAGCGCACGAGCGCATACACATACACATTTATTATTTATTATTTACGTCGAAGATTCGATTCCGAGAAAATCGGTAATCTGAGTCAATAAAACGATCCCTGTAAAGGGATCGTTTACGCACTCCGACTCCGGACTCCAACTCGACTCCGACTCCGGCTTCCGGCTCCTGGCTCCGTGCTTTTCCGGCTCCGGCGTTCCGGCGCTGGATTGGTTCAGACATCCGGCTCCGGCGCGTTGCGAAGAAGTTGAATCCCGAAGGGTGATCACTCTGAGTTGTTTTTTAAACCGCTTTTGCGCCTGCATCCGCGACTCCGAGTCCGCACTGCACTGTCTCGCCACCGGTCCGCACCGCCCCGCACGCACCGCTGTCGACATGATAGTCTAGTATTAAGTTAGAGTATACGTATCGGTGATAAAATTGTGGAGTGGGGTTAGATGAGACGTACCCTTAGTCATGGATGATGTTTACATCCCCAGGGGTCCCCCAATAGGGGGTGGATCCCCACCCCCGTTTTTTCATTTATACCAAGAGTATCTAAAGCAACACATTAGCTCCCGAGAGAAAACCAGGGGGATGCGCCCCTCGAAAGGGTGTGAATCCTGCGAGGGGGGAGTCACTGAAGGGGTGTTACAGGAAAAGGCTCTCAGCCGAATGGGCTGAGGCGTTACCCCTCCTTCGGAGGAGGCCCAAAGCCCCGCTTACACCCCTTTCGGGTGATCCCCCCTCGCAGGATTCACACCCTTTTCGAGGGGCGCATCCCCCTGGTTTTCTCTCGTGAAATGTTAAGGTTGCTGGAGATTACTCTTGGTTAATGATTTGGGCGGTTTGAAACGGTTTATTTTCGTTGTGAGTTAGATGATCTGGTTTATGATTTAATATTATCATCTTGTAATTGACTTAATGTATGAAATTAAACACATGAAATTGTTAAAGAGAATAAAGTGGAATGAAGTAATTTTGCATAGAGAATAATTACTGTTTTAAAACTAGAAACTTATGTGATAGAAACGTGAGCCTAGGTTAAGTTTTTAGTTGAATAATGTTAGGTTTGCCCCTGTCTTTTTGTATAATGATATACGTTTAATTCATGTAGGTCAAATGAGTTATACTTCGAAAACGAGTGAACTCACTTTGTCATGTGAAATAGTGTCAATTCATAGTTCATATCTTTGAGGTATCTTTATAGATTGGTCACTTTGTTAAGGGATTTTGTTAGATAATTACGGCTTTACCTGTATCTAATATGCTCGTAAAAGTGGAAACACTACTCGCAGGAGTATGTGTATGACCTGTAGCACTTTACCTTGATCAGATGGGAATTTTCTAGGATGTAGCTGATTATTCATACGCGAGTTATGTTAGGTTTGCATGTACATATATGTCATAGTCGCGGTTAGATATGTATCTTATGGTGCTAAAAAACTTGTTGGAGTTAAGCATATATTACGTAGGTTTTAGATATAAAGAACATTTTTTATGTTATTTTGTCCAAAATGATACTTGAAATATGACATGAATCAATAGGTCAATAGATCACAGCTGGAGGGGGACGGGTAGGGACTGCACGGATGGAGGGTTTGATTTAACTGAATTTACTGATTTACTGCTTTAAAATCAGTAAATTATTAACGTAATATTACTATGTTATGTTACTACAAAGAACTTATTTTTAATGTTATGTAATAAAAATTTTGTATATATTTTTGTTATATGTTGGTAAAACTTTGTAGTTGTGCAATTTATCTCTCTTTAATATTTGCAGTTTATGATGATATTTTTGTTAATATTACGAATACGAAGTTGATGTAAAACATCTGTTACGTCAGCATTTTATTCTTTCTCAGTATGATGATTAGACAGGTTATGCTAAACTTTTGTTAAATATACGATGGTTTAATGTAAAGTTAGCATGGATATGTTAGAATATATGCTCTGAAAAAGTGTGACTTAGGTATCGTTTGCAACGATGTGTTAGGTACTTATTGTGTTATTGTGCGGAAGTTTGTTAAAGTTAGTGGGCTTATTCGCTACGTAAGGGGGTATAGGTTGTCGTATGTAAAAAACCAATCATATTCTTTAGTTCAGGTTATGTTTTATGTTAGCTTTATTAATGTGGAAACTTTGTTACGTAGCATACTTTCGCTGCTCTGTATGTTAATTAACAAGTTTATAATAAATTCTTGTTAAGGACTACTGATTCAAATTAAAATCGACGATTCTAATGATGGTCAGACCGATCTTGCTAATGTTGTAAACGAAGACTATGATAGGTTTACGTTTTGTATGCAATGTCTGTTACTTTACAGGTTTTTAAGTGTGGAACTTGTTAATGTTAACTAGTTTATTCGTGCTTAAGTTGTGTGTTAGGTTTGTCGTTGATAGATATTTCTTAGTTCTGGTAATGCTGTTGTTAGCTTATTAATGTGAAAACAATGCTTTGTTTGCGTATAGTTCGTTGGTGTAGTATTAAAGATACTTTATTCTTAGGATGTTATTCTTTTTTTTAATAATTGTTGTTTGTTGTCAAACGAGAATATATACCCCTTTGATGCATTTGTTTGAATAAATTCTTTTTTTTAATAATTTTCATCTGATTTTTGACATAAGGACTCTGATTACAAACTTAAAGTGTGGATAGTTTATTATATACATATTTTACAGAGGATAGGAATAGTTTTATTCTCAGTGTTGATACGATGACACCCCCTCGCATCTCTACGCTTTTTGTTGATATCTGCACTTATTCATTTTTATTTGATTTTCCCTGCAAAACAACTGGGTGTTGCCATTTGTATTGCGAATATTGGCTACTGAAACTTAAAGACTCTATTTCTGTGTATTTGATTTGGAAATAATATTAACAAAATATAATAAAGGTATTGGTAATATGTGTTAAATTAATGCATTTTCCTAACTGCGAGAATACAGCTTTTTTTATGTGAGGAAATATACACACAAAGCAGCAATAAAAGGAAATGCCCCCTGTGAAAAAGTGTATTATGATAAGCTTGAAAAATCATGGTTGAGGGAGATATTGTACAAGCCTTTCCAATAACATCAAATGATTTTTTCTACAAAAGTTTTTGTAACTCTAGTCTAATTTATTTAACTATATAAAGTATCGAAAATTTTGTATTCAAACTAGCGTTACATTCACATGATCATGATTACGAAGAATTGACACCCGACGATCAGTTGCCGAAGATTGTAAACAAGGGTGGAGTAGTCAAAGTCACAAAGGGAGAAGATGTAATCCTCGATTGTGACGTCATTAGGCTAGGTAAATGATATCTCTTAATAATTTGTGTTACAATTATAGAATTACCGTTCATCGACATATTTAATAAAATATTAGAGTTGGTCAAATTGTCGACGAATTTGCCGTCATTAGACTAGGTAAATGATATCTCTTAATAATTTGTAGATTAGTGACTTTTGGCACTACGCGAATGCTAGTTACAATTTTAAAGGGAGGCAGCCAAGTGAGTAAATTTGTAAAGTTGGACACTTTATTCGTGTATTAAGGTGTTGTATATGTTTGTCTTTCTGGGGTGTACATTATTTTCTTAAGTTCATGTTACATCATGTTAGCTTTATTGAGTGAAACCTTATTATGTTAGAGAGTATATATTCGTTAGAATCAGTATGAATATTAAACCACTGTGTGAAAATATTTAGTTAATTATTACCATGTTAGTGTAAAATTAAACATACGTTATATAGAGAAATGTTTGACAAAGAGTGTGAATAAGTTTACATTTTATTGGTTGTATATGTTGGTTACTTTACTGATGTTAAGTGTGGAAAACTTTGTTAATGTTAAAACAGTTTATTCGTGTTTAAGAGTGTGATAGGCATTTGTCTTTGTACATTATATTCTTAGTTGAGGATATGATCCATTAGCTTTATTGATGTGAAAACTGTTATGTTAGCATTTATCTTACTTGAGATCTTTGATAATAAATAACTTGATTTTATTGATCTTTACAGAAAACTGTTACCTCTTCTCACCTTGCTTCTTTAGAATCTAAATAGAGTCAATAGTGATCCCCAGATGGTCATGCGATTGGAGTGTTGGATAGTGGTTTGATTAGTGCATTTACTAATTTAAGGGTTATGTAAAATCATGGCAATTTTTAGTTAAAAAATTTGACTAAATCAATAGATGCAATAGATCGAACTAGATCAGCAATCTGAACAGGAGGATGAGTGGATGGTGGTTTGATTTACTGATTTAACTGCTTTAGGGTATGTAAAACATGGAAATTTAGTAGAAAATTTGACCTTAATCAATAGATCAATCAGATCATAGATCAATAGATCAATAGATCAATTAGATCACAGATGGTCAGGAGGTAGGGTGGTTACCTCTATTGATTTACTGATACTGCTTTAGGGTATGTTAAACATTGACAATTTTAGTAAAATTTGACTAATCAATAGATCAATAGATCAATAGATCAATAGATCAATAGAATCAATAGATCAATAGTCACAAATGGACAGGAGGGTAGGTTGTTTGGCTTGATTTTACTGATTTACTGATTTAGGGTATGTAAACATGACAATTTTAGTAAAAAAATTGACCTTAACAATAGATCAATAGATCAATGATCAATGTCAAATAGATCAATAGATCAATAGATCACAAATAGACAGGAGGGTAGGTTTGGGTGGCTTATTTAGTGATTTACTGTTTAGGGTATGTAAAAAACGTTACATATTTAGTAAAACATTTGACCTTAATCAATAGATCAATAGATCAATAAGATCAATAGATCAAATAGATCATAGATCATAAAATGGATCAGGAGGGTAGGTGGCTGTGCTTTGATTTAGTTGGATTACGCTTTAGGTATGTAAAAACATGATCAATTTTTAGTAAAAAATTTGACCTTAATCAATTAGATTCAATAGATCAATAGATCAATGATCAGAGATTCTAATAGATCACAACTGGTTCAGGAGGGGGGTCTGGGATGGTGTTGATTTGACTGATTTAGCTGCTTCTAGGGCGTATGTGAGTTAAAAACGATTAAAATAAATTGTAAAGATTAAACATAACCCGGGTTTGGAAAGAGAAAAATATAAATTATTTATTTATTATATATCTTATTTATTATATATTTTTTTTTTTACTTAATAGGTCTGAAAACCATTTATTCGAAAAATCATACAGATCCAATCCCAACCATAATAAGCCACCACCAATAGGTTGTTTGTCAGTTGTATCTACGATATATGATTTAGTTATTTAGGATCTCTTAATAATGTGCGATATCTCGCCCAGGTGATGGTCTCCAAAAAGACAGTACATGTGATGTTTATATATGTACTTTTGCCAGGAAGGACCAACCTCCCCTCAAGATATCCTAATACTACCACCATCTTTAATCTATATAGATTAACTACAACTCTGGAAGTCTAATTCTCACCAAAATTTCAGCTTTATACGATGAAAAAAACTTTAAATTAATTTTAGAATGTTTTTTAATGGGGGTGGTGTCCCCCTTTTGGGGGACCCCTTAAAAATAACATCATCCATGACTAGGGTACGTCATCATATCTAACACCACTCCAATATTTATCACGATTATCGATAGCTCTAGAGCGTGAAAATAATACTAGATATATGTCAGCGGTGAGCCAGCTTGGTGGCGGTGCGGGGCCGTTGCGTGACCGGTGCGAGACAGTGGCAGTGCGACTCCGGTGTTAAAGTACGCTCGGTATGTATGCGCGCAAAAGGGGTTTATAAAAAACACTAGAAGTGATTGCCTCCTTTCGTGTGTATCACTCTTTCGAGCTCGAGAAGCACAGGCAAGTCTGAACCAAGCGCGGGCCAAGGAGCCAGGAGCCCAGAGCCGTGTATCGCGAAACAAAAGTCGGAAAGTCGGAAAGAGCGTCCGAGGAGATGTTCGGAGTCTGGATTGTGGTTCCCGTAAAAAACGAATCCACCATTAACAGGGTCCGTTTTGACTTCAGATTTCATGCCTTTCGGAAAAATCAGAATCTTCAGAACGATAATAATAAATAATAATTGTGAATTAATGAGAGAGATATACAGAAAAAAAAAAAACAGCAAGCTATCAGCGCGCTGAACGCTAATCATCGGAACTGCGCCGAAGATTACAGTACATCACACACTCGATCCCCAACTAACTCGTATAGGCACTAATAAAAGCAATCATCGAGGTTTTGGAAAGCTCAAAAGGGTTTTTTCTTAATAACAGCACGGGAGCGCGCCTCCTTGTTTTGGTTTTATCGTTGAGTCGGCTACGCATCGTCGGCGGCGGTAGTATCCCCCCTCTATTATATCATCCTACTTAGGACTTGAAATTTACCTACGGATTCGAGTTAACTCATTATATAGATTATTATGTATCCAAGTTTTCAGACCTTATAATCTCTCCGTATACGTTTTTAGAGGAGAAGAAGCTGTAGGCGGTCAAAACCCTCCTCATTTATACTAAAACTTCATCGTGAGTCTTATTCCTGTGTAAATTAACTTTTTATATTTATAAGTTTAATAAAATTCATTTTGCAAATTTTCTAATTTTACCGAGTTTGAGGGCACCCAAAACATTTTACCGCTTGGGGCCCGTTCTACTTCACTCTTTGAGCCGGACCAACCAGCGTAAAACTTTATAATAAAACATAACTTTAGGCCTGTTTATACCTAGGAGATTGGCACAGAGAGGGAATAAGAGTTTCAATGATTATAAATTAGAGTTGTATGTATCGATATGTCAAAATTTTTGAACAAAATAGCAGCTGTTTTATGCGGATCGTATAGTATAATATTCTTTAAGAAATCTGCTAGTATTTTGTGAGATAAAGAGTGAGAGTGGGGGGCGGGGAGAGAAAAATGTCAGATTATATATTAACATCACACTTCTTGAATTATTGTGTAATAAGCGGAAAACAAATGCGGATGTCAGCCCAAAAAAAAATTATATTTATAGGTTTTATAATATCAAATTTCCTTTTTTTATTTTATTTTCCCCAAGATGTTTGGTATAGGTCATCTGGTAATGTACCAACCCTAATATATATAAATAAATAAATATATAATAATATATAATAATATATATATATATAATTATAATATATAATATATATATATATTATATATATATATATTATTATATATAATAATATCATAAATATAAATATAGTGATAAATAAATAAATATAATAAATAAGCACATTTTCTTCGAAAATTCAATCAAAATAGAAGTTGAAAAAGAAAGTAATGATCAACTCTGGATCTCCTACACTAGGACTTAGCATCCCACCATTCAATTTCCATCAACCTACCAAACATACAGAAAAAATGTGTTTTTATATACTATAAATGTATGGCTTATTAACTAAATACTCAAAATTAATGAGGTTAAATTATGCATTCAAAAATAAAAAGTATTTTCTGAAACAAAGGTTGTAAATCTCAAAATATAGTATTAACACTAGTTTGTAGTAGTAAGGGGTGAGGTATACAATATATAAAATAGAGTTCTGTTTAATATTAAATTAATTAATTTTTTTATTATATTATATATTAATAATACTTTTAATAATGAGATAAAATAATAATAATATTTGAGGTGGCGGTATTATTGTCTAATTCCATAAAATATAAATAATATATTTAACCAATAATAACTATGTTTTTATATAATTTATATTAATATTTAGTATAATTATAAATAATATAAAAATAAATAAACTCAATTATATTTAAATAATAATGTAATATAAATTATTATCTTTTTTTTATATATTAACTTATAAATAAATCTAATATTAATAATAATTATAAAATTTTAAAATGATGAAAGTTTTATATTGGATATAAAATAATAAAAGTAAAATACTAAAACAGTACGTAACTAACAATAATTAATTATTTTTATATAAAAGTAAGGAATTGAGACCCGTTTTATATATTTACTTATCTATCCCTCCCGGGTAGGTAGGGGGGTATAGATATAAATACCGGCTCCCTCACCAACTTGATAATAATATAATAATAATATAAATAAATACTATCCCCCGTTATTCTATTTATTCCAACGGCGGATAAAAATAAATTAATTTTTTATTCAATATAATTTTGCGTTTTAAACTGAGACAATCTAATAGGCCCTTTTGGGTTTGAATAGAAAATTTTTTTTAGATAAATAAATAATAAAAATAAAAATAAATATATATAAAATATTATTTATTTACAAATAAATAAAAATATATATAAAAGTTTCGGATAGAAAAGAGGAGTTGGTTTTAGGGAAGGTTTAGGAGGCGATGAATCCCTCCATGAAATATATTTAAAATACTAACCACAAAATATATTCTCTACTGCGAATTATTGTATTTCTCTATATATATTAAATTATAAGATCATAATGATATTACACTTAATTCTCATATAATCAACATCTAAGAAGTTTTTAATTATTATTAATAGAAATGAGGATAACATATTTTTGGTTCGTGAAGAATTCTTAGGAGAGAGATCTAATGGTATGAAAAGCGACAGAGCGAAGGAGGAATACTCTGGCCACAAGACACAAACAATGTTTCGCCAAGGTTGAAAAAAGACATTAAGCTGCACTTTCTTAATTGTCTACAACGACATTGTGCAGAGAATAAAAGAATAAACAGTCAAAAAGAAGGAAAGGGGGGCGACACAACAAAGAGAAAAACATAAAAAAAAAAAATATACATCACATTAGAGACACAATCCCAACAAGGCCTTCTTGCAAATGTGTGTTCGTCTCTTCTCAACAGTAGCAGTAATAGTCATTATAAGAAACCAAATTTTTTAGTATATATATCAAAACAGATGGGATTATTATTTTTTATTTTTTTTGCCTTCATAGACCGGAAAAAACTATTTTAAAGTCGCATATAATAAGTACATTTCACAATATTATTTAACTATATTGACTGTGAGTAACCCTGTAAAACATCGTAAGTTGTGATATTGTAAACAGAGAGAAGAAAAAAAAGAACCTCATTAATTATTTAAGTTCTGCATACTCTTCAGGAATAATTACTTGTACATTTCTGGAACTATATCTAGCTGTGGTAAGTGTCCGACGGAAAGAATCACTAGCCGCATTCTCAAGTATATTATCTCGCTCTCTACCGCGACCACAAATGTATAATTTGTAATATCGTCGCGAAGTATGTGAAAAACTACCTGGTCTGAAGTTTCTGTAGATACTTTCAATAAATGGTGGAATTTTACTTTCATTATGTAATTAAGTATCTAAATGGATTTTTTATTTTTAAATAAAACCAGTCAACTACTCGTTACATTTATGCTCGTTAAATCAGTGGAACATAAATTCAAAATAATTTATAGTTTCTGGAGTTGATGAACTATAATTGTATTGATTGACTTACTTCTGCATCATTGATATAAGCTGAGTAATTTTCACCTTAATTTCCTAAATATTCTTGGAGTTATTTTTTGCACGATCTTTCTTAAAAAATAATCACATTTATGTTTCAGGGTGAAAATCAAACATGTTTATGATCATGTGATGGTTTCACATACTCTGTTATGAAAGAACGTTTAATTAAAATTATGTTTGGGAAGTTGTCGTGAAATATTCTCAACTAATCTTTTTTTCCAATACATTTATATACAAAATGTGAGTATTCTACCTTTCTCTCAGTTCTTAAGTTACGTCACAAGTTAAAAAATATAATATAAATAGGAATTACTCCAAAATATGCAATCTATCATACAAAATTTCCGAGGATTATTAATATGTTTAAGCAAATCTATAAAAATCCCAATCACTTAACTAAAAAGTTTCTTACTAAATATATAATATATTTCACACCGATAACTTTTATCTTATACATTGAACTCATAACTCCCCAATATTAAATTGTTATTCTCTACCTGAAATTAGAGTTAATTACAATTTAGAGCTCTTGCAATTTGAAAATTTGTAGATTCGATTCTCTCATTAAATCATTGATAATTTGCACGTTAAGTAGGGAATAATCTAATTGAAGTAAGCATATCTAACGTAAAGTGAAATCACAATAGTTATCGTATACTGTATAATGGTGCCAACAAAATGGATGGTGTTAGCATGTTCAAGCTATGTAGAATGAAAGTTAATGTATAAAAGTGTTTTATTAAGTCTGACAAGTTTTTAATTTTAAATATTATTGTCTTGAAGTATTTTTCTTTGCATTTTTATTATTTCTCAATTGTTGAATTAGGGAGAGATGTTACACAAAATTGAATATTTCTGTATTATATCATTGGCAGAATAGGATAAGATAAAAATAAACAAAAACTGCGTTTAGTAATTATTATGAAGAGTTTATTAATTATTAAAAAACAATCGGGAAATTTACTTTTATATTATTATAAATAATCAGGAAACCAGGAGCTGTCTGCATAAGAAAAATTGGAAAATATTAAATACATAAGACAATAGCTCCATTATGTTGGGCCTTTTTAGCAAAGTTTCTGCTCTACTTAAAGGTTTAAAAGTGTGATTTACACGAAATTTAGAAGATTAGTGTTTCTCTATAAAAGCAATTTGTGTTAAAGCTTCGTAGTGTTGAATCTCCATTCTTATCAAAAGCACCTTAAATCTTTTTATTTAAATTGATAATCAGAGAGATATTTAAAAAAAGAAAATTATTTGCTATAAAAATTTTTATTAAGTTTTATTATATTTCAAAACTTTTTCTTTTCTCATTCATTATTCTCATTATATGTAAAAATTAACAATTGAATCTCTCCATCGTATAAATTTTAGACAAGCAACTGCTTTGAATCATATGAAAGAATATTATTTGTTTAAATTCATTGTTTTAAAAGATTTTGGTTCAAAAAAGCTAGAGAGAAAATTTTTCAAAGGTAATAGCAAGTTGAAAAGTTGAAACATAACTTCGGTGCTCTATTAGTCTTTAAGTTTTAAAAGAAATGTGGAATATGTACAAATATGTTAGAATCTAATTTTAAATATTATCCATAATAAGCAATTGCAATTAGTTTTGTTTTATTGATGATTTTCAAACCAGTGATTCATTAACTTACCAAATTGAGTATAACTGATCACATCGGATAGGTCATACCTCTAAAAACTACTCCCTCTACCCCGAAATATAGATAAATAAACCATGACTTTATGGCCCAAGTCACATTTGAAAAAAGAGATATGTGTTTAAGTTTTATTTTTTATATGCTATCTTATTGATCTATCAACAAACTCGTAAGCACTCCAGAAAAGAATATATCAGCGTCATACTCTGGAGCGGAGAAGGCGATTCAAATTTAATATCCTCATTTCTTAATTTTACAATAGTTATCCATAAAAAAAGAATGGTTCAAAATCTGACAATATTAATGATGGAATGCCAATGAGTGTTCATCATAGCCACATAAAACGCTCACGATAGTTACACAGTATATACTGTTAAGTAGGATTGACAAGGATAGGCGAACAATAAATCAATTAACTAAATGAGTGCATCACTGGTGGTGTCAATAGTGGTTACTCCTAACTTGTTCTAATATTGTATTACAATAAAAATTAGCTGTCAATTTCTATCATTTAATATGAGTATGTAGCTTTTTAGTGGCACTATTATATTTTAAATTCTCTTTTATATCTGTTAATGTATTACTGGAGTAAAAACTATGAAATTTTTATAAATAAATAAATATTTTGGTATTAAGATACTAACTCTTAATTCCGCCTATTTTATTTATTATTTAATTAAATATATAAATATTTTATAATTTAATAATAATATTTATAAATAAACCTAGGTTTTTATTTATTCTTGATTATTATATATTGTGGTCAGTTTAGTAGCGTCTCATCAATATAATAATTATAATATAAAGAATATATTATGTTTTTAAATATACTATTGTTAAATTTTATTAAATAATTTTAATTAGTTTAAATATAAAATATATATTATTATTATTATAAATAATTTTATTATATTTATTATAAAATAAATTATTATATATATATTATATATATGGTATTGAATCATTAAGAGAATATTTTTTAAATAATAAAAATTTATTATATTATTATATTATTTATTATAATATAATAAATGTTATATATTATTTATTATAATTATATTAAGTATTTAATTTTTGTAGGGTATGTATTATTAATACTCTCGGCCAAATAATAAATTAATATTATTATGTACTAAGATCTAGAAAAACACCCAACCCCCTCCAGCTCTACCTCACTATTAACAAAGAATAATGAACTAGTTGTGATAATCTTTATTTGTAATCTAGGAGATAAAGCTAAAACTCATTATAATAAGAAAGGCAAAAGAGCTTATTTATTTGATTAAGATAGCTAGAAAACATTTAGTCATACTTCTGATCCTATATTTATGGTGTATTATTTGGGGTATGTGGGCGAGTGGAAGAGAGTGCGGGGGCGTTGAGCTTGACCTCAATATAATTTAAGTATCTATTCAACCATAAACTATTATTTATTCTAAATTTTGTATATGTCATTCAAATGAAAAGAGCCAAAAACTAGAGAGAGTTTTCTACCGCGGGGATATCGATAGGACCGAAGGAATGGAAGAGTCTCTGGTTAGCTCTCAGGCCCAAGACATCAGAAATGCCGTTAACAAAGTGTACCAAGGACGTAAGACCTGTACACATACTAAAAATATATTTATTTATTATTATTTATAAAGTTGAGTATGTTAATTATTTTTAATTAATTAATTGTTCTTATAAAGAAGTAACTCTTAGTAAGCCTGTCCCATTCCTTAGATACACTATTTTGGATGCATCACGTGATAATAATTATATATAATATTATAGATGAGGTAATGGTGTGAAAGAGATCTGCTAATTAGAAAACAGAATCATCGAGGTCACTATAAGCCCTCACACACCTAGTGCAAAATCATTCTAATAAATATAAATAATTTAGATTCAAAGTAATATCTCTATGAAAATGAAATTCGAAGGAGAGTCAATGACCCAAGAACCTTAATTATATAATATATAAAATAAAAATTGTCTATATATTGCTGCATATAATTATAAAACAATATAAGAAAAAGAATATAAATAAATGTACTACACATCAAATGCGTCGTGTGTGAATAACACACTTCATTCATAAATTTAATATATCGTACCGAGGAGATTAAAGTGAGAATGATTTAATTCTAGATTTAATTAAATATAATATTGTTTCCTACATCAAATAAAATTTATTATCAGTTACCATATATATAATTAATAATTTATATTATTATTAATAATATATAAATATAAGATTATTTTATTTATCATTTCTATTTATTTAACCGAATGATATACTATATAACTACCATAATATACAATAGTTACCTCATATACTTATATATTTCTATAATAAACTATAATATATTATTATTTATAGGTATATAACTTTATATTTATATTATTTATACTTAGTATAATAGGTAGGAGGACCTATAAACTACGTTATTTAATATAGCTGCTATTCAAGTGTTCAATGAAATTATTACATTAGCAAAGCAAAAACATGATTTAATTTTTCCTCGAGATCAAAAAAATAAAATCTAATACCCCTCTTAAACACACAAATTTACAATGTTATTTATATGTATTAAATTAATTCAATTAAAATATTACATATAATAAATAAATATAAAAAAATTTTATTATTATATTATGTGAGGCTAGGTCTTCTCTCATAAATTTATATTTATATTTTTAATTATGATGGATATATATATAAATATGGGCTATGTTTATAATATAATATTATTATTTCCTTATAAAAATATAATATATAAATAAAACTAAGCAAATAAATATATATTTAATTACATAATAAATAAAAATTAACTCCTAAAAAAGGTTTTATCCCCAAAATAAATAATATAAAATTTTTGCTAGTATACTAGACGTATAGTATATATAAATGCGCTAGAAAAAGCGGATCAATTAAATGAATTAAGATTTAAATAACATGCCAAGGAGTAATCTCTAAAATTTGTCGGATACAAATTGCAAGACAACACTTTAAATATCAGTAAATATATTTATACAATTTATACATCATCCTCTCAGCCAATCAAATGCTGCTAAGAAATGTTATAATATAATTAACATAAGAATGAGTATTCTCTCTAAGTTTGTCGCTGAAGTCGTATTTGAGCCAGGTTTTTTCGATAAAAGAGCATGTGAATTTATTAAAATTTCAGTGTTGCATAACGTGTGCGGGATCTTTTTTGGGGTGTAAAAATATATTAAATTAATAAAAGAAATTATAAATATCATATTTATTCAGAGTAAAGTGAAATTTTTTAAGGCATAACACATTTATATCTCCACAAATTTTCACTTTGATTTTTAATGGTTATTTACTATTAAAAATAAAGATCAATGAGATGTTTCTATACTTTATGCAATATATAAATGAGTAGTCACTTATAAAGTATGTATATTATTTATTTGTATAACTATATTTAAAAAACTAGTTTTAAAAAAAACACACCAGTAGATCCAATTACAATCAGATCTTATTAATAATTACTCGGATGGGGGCATTAATGGAGAAACTACAAATTGAAAAACTGTCATAAATCCTTTTATATTATTTCCTATGAATTATTATTAATTGTCATTTTGTTGAGACTGTATTTATTATTATTTTGGATGTGAGTATTGTCATTTATGAATAACCCCCATTATCCATTCTCTCATCCTATTACTATTGATGTATATATAATATTAAAAAATTATTATTATTTATTATTATCATTTATTATCATTATTTTATTGATATTTTAAATATTTATTATTATTTTTTATTTATAATTATTGATTATACATTTTATTTATTATATTCTATAGATTAATTAATTATTAATATAATAATAAATTGTTATTATTTATTCAAAATAAATTATTGAATAATTTGTTATTTATTTAAAGTATTTTTTTAACATTGATCAATTATTATCATTATATAATTATTTTCTTACTAGTAATCGACAGCTATTCCACAGAATTATAATTTAATTCTATAATAAGATTATAATTATTATACAATTATTATTACTACAAACATCCTATATATATATATAATCAATATATTAACACTATAAAAAAAAGTATAAGGTTGTTCATTAAACTTTATCGGTAATATTTTTCATTCGGTTTAAATTTTTAATATATAATTTTGATAATAAATATATATTAATTATTTATTACTTTTTATTATATTATATTTACTGTTATTTACTTTATTACATTATTTTATACTATTTATATTATAATATAATATTAATAACATATTATTATGAACATAACATATATCGAAATTCTTAATTATTAAATATAATTATTATAAAATATGTTAATACTGATTATTATAAGTAATAATTATAATTATTACATATTATATATTATTTTCTATAAGATTTTAATTATTTCTGTAAATGATTTATTATTTATTATTATATATTAATTATATTATTATATAAAATATAACTATTATACTCTCAATAAACCCATTCATCTAATTATTTATTATTAAATAAATAATTTATTTTTTATTATTATATTTATTATTATTCTAAGTGAATTATTATCCATATTATATATTGAAATTTAATCATGAGTATTGTGATTTTTATCCAGGTTGAATTTTTTATTAATTTTTAATCTTCGTTATTCTAAATTATTTTTCTACTTTTCAATATAGGGAATTATATCTTTATAAATAAAAAAAACTACTTTCGCGGCACATCACCTTCTACTCTCTACTCATCTACATCTCTCTCTCTCTCATCTCTCTTTCTCTCTCTACTAATAATAAATTAAAATATAATATTATATATAAATATAACTACAGGATAGTAGGTATATAATATATAATAATAAAATAAGTAGGTGAGGTGGATAGGGGAAAGGTTTTATCTTGCTCAATAAAATAAATAATAATTTTATTGATATAAATAAGTTACTTATATTTTAATAAATATAATAATAATAGTATAATCCTTAATATAAATATCATAATAATAATAATAAATAATATTATTCCCTCACTACAATACTTCTTTCTTATATAATGTAAGATAATAATATAAAAAATAATATATTATATTTATATGAGTTAATATTAATTATAATAAAAAAAATATAGGAGGTTCGGAGAGGATCCTAATAATTCTACTCAAATATATGGGAGATTTATTGAAACTTTATTAAAAAAAATATAAATTTTATGAAAGAGTAAAAGTATTTTTATATTATAAAAACCTGATATCACTATATAAAAATATATATAAAAGTATAAAGCTCTTTTTATATAGGTTCCAACACAATAAGTATCTGATGAAAGAAAAAGTTATTCCAACCGCCTCAGGTATGGTTGGAGTGGTACCATGGTTGGATTAAAGAGTGGTTGTGTGAAATAGAAAAACAGACTGTGATACAACCCCTAATTTGGGCAATTACTAGTCATCTAGGGACAATAGTGAGAAAGAGATAGATCCCCAGGTTTCTAGAGCTTTATGGTTCTTACTCCTGTTGTAGCTTATTTTGCTCCTCCCCTCCCACAGTAAAAAAATAACCCTGTTAATACATCATCTACAACTCACCCAGAGATGTTATAAAAAATAATATAAAAATAATCTAAACCATAATAAAAATATATAATAAAATAAATAATATATAATAATAATATAATATATACTATATATATAATAACCGGCGTGATATCATTCATATATAAAATATTAAATAAATATATTGATAGTGATGATAGAGGGGTTGAGTGGATTTATAAATTGATTTTAGGAATCAGGGACTTAAATGCAAGGTTTCTAGTTTGCAGATGATACCAAAAGTGGCCACACTCAGTTAAGGAATAGTGAAGGATGTATAAAGATTTAAAAATGAAGAATAACTAAACTTGTTGGGTGGGCAGATAAGTGGCAAATGAATTTTAATAGTAAAAAAGTGTAAGGTTCTTCAACTAGGTTTCTCAAATAAAAGTTTTAACCTACCGATTTAACGGGATTGCGCTTGAGTCCTGTTGGTCCAAGAAAAAAGATTTAGTGTGGCATTATAAGGCAGTTAATGAAAAGTAGCTAATCAGTGTTTGGAAGCAAGCGAATAAAGCTAATAAGATGGCTGGGCATAATAAATCGCAATGTTGTTTACCAAGAGCAAAGAAGTAATAAAGTAAACTGTATAATAGCTATGTTAGGCCAATGATAGAGTATTGTGCACTAGTTTGGCCCCTTATTTTAAAGAAAGACTTAGATAGCAAGAGAGAAGAGCGTGCAACGTAGGGGCCCAAGCGGGAGGCAACAAGGCATGATTTCTGATGGTGAGTAAACCGGCTAGAAAGCTTATGATGGAAAGAGCTGAGGAAAGTTAGGAATGTTTATCTGTAGAAAGGTGAATTCTCAGAAGGGGACATAGATACAAGTCTACAAAATATTAAAACACCGCCCAATTGTATAGTACGGATGACTCAATAGACCCTACTTCATAGAGAGAGCAACGGAAATTATCGGAAAGAGAACCAGGGTTATGTTTCCCAAACAAATATAACAAAAAAATTAAGAAAGAAGAGACCTCATAGAGTTATAAGAAAGCATTACTTTCGGTTAATAGGAGTTAAATTTATGAATACGCCCTTAATTAAAAGAATTATTGTATAAAATATAAATTGTGTGAAAATTATTATCTGCCGAATATATAATATATATATATAATAAAATGCCGTGAGGGTCTCCATAACAATATTATTTTCCTCATTTATTAATTTTTCTCAATGCTTTACGTTTCTAGTGCCATTGTTAAAAGGTAGAATAAATAATATAATAATAAATATATATAATATAATAAATTGAGTGATGAAGTAATAGTTATATAATACAGTGACGGAGGTATAAATAATATAATACTACCCTCCTACCCTAATATTAATTAATTTTATTAATATTAAATTATTTTTAAATTATTATTTAATAATTTTTAAAATTTTAATTTATAAAATACTAAATAATATAATATATAATCTACCTCACTCAAACTCCAAAATAATTATTTCTCTGCTGACGCCTAGCGGGGGTCCATGCTAAAATATATAAATATATATATTATAAAGGTCGACGAAAAATTATGGAACGGGAACGTGCGAGCTGTGGCTTACGCGCTCGCCACTGAGCTATGAGTGAGTTGTAAATAATAAAAGGCTATTAAAAAACTAAAAATAATTTCCCAACCTCCACCCTCACCCTACTACAATAATAATATATACCAAATATTATTTTATTCACGTAAAAAAAATGCATATATTGATTCCTTAAAGATACTATTTTAAAATATAAAATAAAGTTATATTGTAAATAATTGGTGAAAGGGGGATTATTATTATTTCTATATAGAGTGTAGGGGGCCCCTTTTGTTTCCTTGACCACCCCTTGGGTGTATATAGGGAATGAATTAGGATGATATAATAATAATATATTATTTTTTAGTGAGTAAAAAATTTTTATTTATATATATATTTGTTTTTTTTTATTCTTTCATATTTAACAATTTATTTATTTTCGTAATATATTTTCATATATTTTTTTACTCACTTTTTTATTATATTACTGTCTTTTATTTCGAGTAACTCATAAACCCCCGCGCGCGGGCCGCCCTATACCTATAAATAATAATAATAAGGGTGAGTGCTAACGTGTCCTTTATTATATATATTATATATATAATACTCATCGTTATTATAATATATTAAACATTAATATTTATATTATTATGGTACTCTAATAATACTAATAATATTTAAATAATTATTTTTTTAATAAATAAAATAAATTATTTTTTCATTTCTTTATTTTTTTATATATATATATATATATATTAAATAATTATTTATTTGATATGTAAATTTTAATAAATAAATATAAAATAATTAATATAAAAATATTCCACAAATTTTATTATAAATAAATAATAATTTTTTATTTACTACCCATAATAATAAATAATAATAAAATATAATAAAAAGTCAATAATAAATAATTTATATATATTATATATTATTAAATAATAGTTTTTTTATATAATAATAATAAAAAATAATAAATTAAATCCCAAACCCATTCCATAAAAATTCTGGTGACACCAACCTGATAATAAGCTTCTACTATTCTATATATTAATAATATATAAAATAACCTTTTTATTTTATTTTATGTAATTATTTTTATATATCTACATAAAAATAATTATAAATATATAAATAAAAAATAATAAAAATATAATTTTAAAATAAATATTAATAATATA